>JAXQKE010000089.1:0-55485 GCA_037042355.1 Candida sp. Y128-05E | reverse complement strand
AGTATACATAGTTCATTAGTATTAACAAATACCAAATTCGTATGATTAATACTAATACAAATTTAAGATATCGTTTTCGGATTTTAAATTTTTTTGGTTCATTATACTTTTAAATTGAAACTTTCATAATTCAATTCAAAAGAGATTAGGGTGGGGATGATTGTTCTAGAATCAATAAGGTTCGAATCAAGTGCTGCCGACTTGACCTACTCTTGTTTAATGATTGATCTCAACTCTTGCTTCGCGCAAACATTCACCCATGGAGCTGCTAATCAAAGATCTATTGTCATCGTCACCTTCATCTCCGGAACTTTCAGGACTAATCATGAATTTCCCCCCAAATTGTGTACTGGCCAAGGGAGATTTCTTGGTGGGGATGACCCCCGACGAATAACTAGAATTGAATCTTGGTCGGGACTTTTTGGCAAAGTCATCATTGTTGATTAAATCAACATAACTAAAGAAATTCAATTGTGATTTTGAGGATTTTAACTGTGGTGATCTTTTAGTGTTGTTCGCCTGATTATTTGCATTATTGTTGTCGACGGACAAAAATGAATTCTTTCGTGATCTTCCCAAAGCTGATTGTAATCCAACTACCGACGAGTTTCTTCTAGAATAGATCATTTCAACATCATCTAAATTGGTATTATTAGTGATAATCAGGGTGGTAGCATCCAAAGTCGACGGAATGAAATCTTCCTTACATACAGTCAGTCTTCTCGACAAAGGCTTACCCGAACAATCTTGAACCAATCTTTCAAAGATTTGTGCATGGGATGGTTGAGGTAATGTTTCAGGTTCATTAGTAATATTATTAGTATCATCACTACTTATCGATTCAAATTTGGAAAGATTTAAGTCATTGCTAATGTCTGGAAATGGTTGATGATTTAAAAGCTTGCTCATACTGAAAAGTTGAGTATATAACGAAGACTAATAATACCTTTAGTGGATAAAAGATTAATCAACTAATCAAATTACAATTTTTAATTGTTGACCCGAAAAAAAATAATTATCCCAATAAAAAAAATAAAAAGAAAGTGTAAAAAAAATGCCTAATCACAGAGATAGATAATGATCATCAATGGTTGGGTTGGGGCAAATTGAAGCTATGGCCGCCAGTTGGTAGCTAAGACGTTGCTTACTGACCAAACACAAACTCTGTAGACTCTACCAACTCCAAACACGAACACCCGGCTCTACCCAGCCGCCCACAGTAGTTTGGTAATAGTCCATGACGTAACAGGCTTATTTTCGACTCGCAAAAAGATTAGATAGATTAAAGGATCTAATAATCAGTACAATTCGCGGTATAATCTAACGGATAGTCAATTAAAAAGCTTAATGACTAGGGATTATTTCCTAATTGTGCTTACGAAACTAGCAATTGTTGAAAAATCCCATTGTTGTCGTATGTACATGTAAGATTTTTTACAACTGAAATTGGTTTATTTTATAATTATCTGGGGGGTTACTGGATATAACTGAGCAAGTGTTAAACCCATTGGTTTCACTGTGGAATTAAAACTCGGACTTGCCCCATTGGGGACTTATCGCAATTATTTTTATCGATTACTCCAATAATTTTGTGGATGTTGAAAATCAATAAAAACACTCAGGCGACACATTGTTCACTGGAGGTTCATGAAGTAAGCCTCCCATTCCGCCCATTCCCCTTTCTTGGTGGAAGTATTTTTTATTTTTCCTTGGTTCTTAATATTATACTGTACCTACATTCTCTGTTGATGACCGTTAATATGTGCTATTAGCTCATTTAGATTTTATATATCCAACTAGCAACTTTAGGATCATGCGTGACAGTCTACGCAAAATAATCATAGCTACATGAGAGAGCATGGCTTATTTACAGTTTACCTTTGTCGATAGGCGCTTCATGCAAATCATAGGGATAGTAGTCCTGTATTTACCACTAAAGCGGGGAATTTTCGTTGGAGAACACTGAGATCAGACTACAATTTACCACGGAGACTGCGGTATTTCTAGCTCAAATTGGCTCAGGCTTTACTACCATTTTATGTCGCGCTAGACTTCCGATTTTCATGATTGAGCAGAAGACTGGATCAGAAATTGTGCATCTGGGTGAAATATTACCACAATCAATTTTGACTCTGCATCTATGATATGACAGATTCTTTGGAGTCGACTAATACATATGTGTTACCAACCGAAACCGACAATCAAACAATTCCTACTACAGCAAATAGAGGTCCATTAGAATCTTGGAATATTCATTCGATCAATCAAAGTAATGAAACCTTATCTGAAGATGATGATGAATTCGATACGACTAATGATGATATCAATTACACTGGAAGTATTCATGAAGATACCCATAGCAATGCATTAGAACTACCGAGATTTCGTTCTTCAACTTTACCGTCAAAATTTGAAAATTCCAATTCCTATCCGGTACCCCAAGAGTTACCGTCTCCCAATAGAATATATCCAATTGCGTTCAACGAAGGCAATCTAACGTCTCCCACGTATGTTTTATCCGACTTGTTAACCAGTATATCTTCCAAAGATCACGATGAATATACTATAGTTTCATTAGGTAATGATTTAGTTTTATTGTTTCAACAGAATCCAATGTTGAAATATGATATTATCTTGAAGAATTTCATTGGCAAAATCCAATTTATGTTTTATCATAAGATTTCTGAAGTTCGTGCAGTGGGGTTTAGATTATTAAGATACATCATAACTGATTACCGAAGTTTACAAACTATTATTCACTCCAAGGTGTTGATTTTTTTCATTGTTACCATGAGTACCAAAAATTCAAATATTATTGAGAAGGAACAAGCATTGAAATTAATCCGTCACTTCTTACTTATAGAGAATGGTTGTGATTATTTATCTATTGGTGTGATAAAATCATTAATTGCATTGATAGAACTGAATGTTGAAGAGGTTAGTACTAATAATAACATCCCTCCGGCATTCAAATTGATTTGTCTAGAAACTATCTGTGAAATTTCATTATTCAAACCAGAATTGATTTTTCATTCTGGTGCATTCAAAATTATTATTGATAAAATCACCGAGGGAAGTATTGAAATGTCCACTAGTTGTTTATTGGTATTACTAAATAGCCTCGATCAACCTTTTGCTCGTAAATTCCTCCGAAATGGCTTTGATTTTATTTCGTTAATCAGTATATTTTCAGATGATACCAAAGTAAACACTTTGAAATTACAAAGAATATCGTTCTTATTAACAATTTTGTTGAAAAATTTCAATGGTCTAATGGCATTCCTGATTAATGATTTTCAAATGTTTGATATATTATTCTCAAATTTAAAGAAATCCAATATAAAAATTCAAGAATACATAATGGATATTATTTTTGATATTCTAAGACTCAACCCTTTACCATGGTTGGAAGAGTCGGGGATTTTGGACACAATTGAAAAATTTAATCAATTCATGTACTCGGATCCGAATAATACCACACCACATAGTATTAACCCGATAATACATTCGGAAGATCATACCCAAAATGATGATTTGGGTGATGCTTTACTTCATCAATACCAAGGTTTATTAATTCGAATACTATTACAGACCGATTTAATGCCGTCATTAGGTCAAATCATTCAGGAAGATTTAAATGACGCTAATACGAAAAAAGCAAATTCGTTGATGCTTGAAATTTACACACTAGCTCAAGAATTTTTACCGCCAGAATTTCTACAAGATAAAACTTTATTACCAAAAGATCTATATGTAAACCTTCAATTTGAAAAATACAAGATATCCAACCAATCATATTTTAAATCTTCAAGTTATCACGAATCGTTAGAATCAAATTTGTTGAATATAATGGTAAAGTCTAGATATGATATGGATGATGTTGAATTTCGAAATTTGATTGATTATACGAATATACTCACAATAAAAGAATTTGAAAAATGGAATTGGTATAAAATCTCAAACTTGATTCAAGGACCACTTCATAATCCAAAAAGATTTGAAGAAGTATCGGAAAAGTATCCCAAGGTTTTGAAACGGCTAATGTCATTTTATAGGCCCTTCAAATTCAGGTTTTGCAATGTTAGTATTAAAGATAAACATGCCAAAGATTATATTAATGTCGGCTGCCAATTATTTAACCTCTTTCTTTCGCATGAACGAGGAATAAAATACTTGGCTACGAATAAGATTCTACCGCAAATGGCAGAAACATTTTGTCAACTCGACCAAGCTTCTGGAATCACGGCCAAGCATCCATTGTTATCCCAAAAAAGATTAGAGTCTACAGTTGCTGTAGGTTATTTAAAATTTATCGGGATTTTGAGTACATCGAAAGCTGGTCTTGGAATGTTGCAACAATGGCAATTCTTTCAAATTACAAGTAACTTGGTTGAAACGTGTGAAACATCAACCAACAATAATGTTTTCATTGTCAATCTATTCAAATTTCTTGATTTTTCACTCGATTCGCAGTTTAGAATCATTCTTGCAAAAGCGATCAATATCGGTAACCACAGACTTCGGTTATACATTTTCAAAACATTAATTCCAAAATTAATCATAATCAAAGATTGCCAAATGTTTATTATTAGTATATTAGTGGCCAACCTTTATTCTTCCGAAGTGGAGATTGTTGATTTGTCGATTAATTTATTGAGTGAATATTTTTCCAAAACATCACTCGACAATTTGAATCAGTTAATTGATTTGAAACCGCCAATATCAATAATTGCTAGAACGGTACCGGGTCGAAATCTATTGATGCATTTATTAGAAAGTTCTTACGGGTTCAGATATTTACAATTGAATGGATTTATTGATGATGAGTATAAAAAGTGGGATAACTTGACTAGTTTCGACTATTTATTCAAAATTGAAAACCTCATGCAAAAAGCCATGTTTCCAATCTTATTCCAATCACCACAGGCTACAAGGTCGTATCATTACACTCATTTCTTCAAGTATTTATTAGCTACAGAAGATGGATATATCTATTTTTCACAACAAGGGTATCTTGAGAAGTTGGTTGAACCAGTGATTGATTTCTATGAAAAGATTATGAAGAATGACGATTCACTATTTAGTATATTGAATGACAATCTTTTCAATCCGGAGACTATGACCTTGCTCAATACAATCAAACAAAATCTTTGGATAATTGGGAATATTGGTGCCGGCAAGTACGGAATTCAACTCTTAGATCCAATTTCCAATACCGTCAAAGTTAATATTATTTCCATAATCATTGACTTGTGTCAGATGTGTCCTATCTGGCAAATCCGGGCTGTATGTTTTTATGTTTTAGGAATGATTGCATCGACGGTGGAAGGTATTGAGATCTTGGATGAAATGGAATGGATCAGTGTCATGGATCAGTATGGGAATAGTAAAGGGGTGGTGTATCCTAAAGATTTGCACAAGATCTTCAATATCGAGGTGATCAATCCGTACCGTGATATCAAATACTATTCCATATTTAATGGCCAGGCCACTGAAAATGATTCCATGTTTAATGAAGACAGTGAAAGTGACGATGAGTATCTTACTATAGACAATTATCAAAAGATTAATGATCGTATAATCTTTTTGATCAATAATTTGAATTCTGTGTTGGGTAAAATCGAACGTAAAGCAGAAAAGGAATTATTGAAGATGAAGAAGGGCATGCCGGTGATATTTAAAAGTGTTTCGTTGTTTCTTGAAGTTATCAAATTAATCGATAAAGGTAATTTCAATTTTGCAAAACGAAACTTTATCCTTGATTTGTTCTTGTCCGATTCTCGAATCTTGGAAATGTTGATCAAGCGAAAAAGGGACAGAAGGGACTCGTCAAAGAGTTAGTAGCATAGATATCAATATATCAAATTTGAGTTAGCTTCGTATACATTTAAGTTTTCACCTTCTTTTTAGCCGCTCCCTCTGGAGCTTTTCTTCTCTTTTTATTTGTCTTTGTAGTACTTTCATCTTCTGGGGGCGGACACTCGTGACCAATGTATTCTTGATGGATTCCAGTAGCGGGAATATCAATTGGTGTAAAATTTTTAGAAATCAATTGTAATTTCTGGCGCTGGATCCAAGATTCAATATTTTGAGGATTTATTTCTAAAGTAGATAAATCATCATTAATTAATTCTGGTAAAGATTCATTTATGAATAAGTTGATATAATGTAATTTATCTAATTTGGATTCATTCGTAAAGTCTAATAATGGAGTCAAAGTTTTAGACAATCTGGGTGATTTTTCTATAATCTTGCTAATTCTCGATTTATCTATACTAACAGTACTTGGTTGATTATCAATTTTCGCTAACATTTCCAACATTGCCTGGTTGCGTCTTTGGTAGAAGGCCAAAGCTTGTCTTTGGTCTTGTTCTTGTAAAAACAATTTCTGAGAAATATCATACCCTGCTTTGAATTGCTGTTGCAATCTCTTATACCCTTCTTGTAAATCCATTGATTCCTCTGATTTATTGTTTTCCTGTTTAATCATTTCTCCCATGTAGTAGTTTTAGCCAAATTCTTCAACTAAAATGTCACTGTTTCACGACATTATTGATGCGACATTCATGACATTTTCTGCGACACTACACGTGCATTTGTCGTATCTTGCGACATTTACAACGCGTCATTATTGAAAGCGATATTTTTCAATTTAGTGATAACCATACCTATAGAGAATATGTCGATTGTATCGTTGTTAGGAATAGAGGTGCTCAGCAACCCAGCCAAGTTCACAGATCCATACGAGTTTGAAATAACGTTTGAGTGTTTAGAGCCTTTAAAAGAAGATTTGGAATGGAAATTAACTTATGTCGGTTCATCTAAATCGTTGGATCACGATCAAGAATTGGATAGTATATTGGTAGGGCCTGTGCCCGTAGGAGTGAACAAGTTTTTGTTTCAAGCAGACCCTCCGTCGCCAGAATTGATTCCGGCCAGTGAATTGGTATCGGTTACAGTAATACTATTGAGTTGTTCTTATGCTGACCGTGAGTTTGTCAGGGTTGGTTATTATGTTAATAATGAATACGATTCAGAGGAATTACGAGAAAACCCTCCAGCTAAGGTGCAAGTAGAACATGTTGTTAGAAATATTTTGGCAGAAAAACCTAGGGTAACTAGGTTCAATATTGTTTGGGATAATGAAGAAGCGACAGGTGATCAGTATCCTCCTGAACAGCAAGTAGAAGATGAAGAAGATGAAGAAGAAGAGGAAGAGGAAGAAGAGGGAGATGTTGAGGAGGATGGTGAAGTTGAAGAAGATATGGAGGAAGTCGAAACAACTACCCCAGCTGATGTTCCTGAAGATGAAGCAGATTTATCAGAGGATATCGAAGACGAAGAAGAAGAGCTTGTTGAAGAAGAGGAAGGTAAAGGTGGTAATACTCCTAGGGATAAGTAATGCTCTCATTGTAGCCTAGGGCTAATCTGTATAATATTTAATGTAAACAATTTCTATAGAAATGCACATCTGTAATGCAAAGTGGTTGGTTAGCTATCAAATTCTTCCATAAGGTTATTTAACAATTGGGATAAATTATGGATGATTTCCATGTTGAACCAGAATTCCTGGGAATTCTGGAATTTAAATAACCATTTATCAGGGTGCCATTTGATTCGTTCCAGCTTGATTAAATCTTTTAGTGAAGTTTGATCTGGCCCATTGATCAACTGGTAGAATTCTAGTAGATTTTGCCGATTTATCAAGTTCAATAACTGTGACGGCAATAAATTGGATTGATTCTCGAAATTGGGGGGTAGAATGGGGAGATTATATGTCTCAAAATATGCTTGTTTCAACAACAGGGCCGATTTATCTGTTGAGTAAACGTCCTGGATCCTTTTATCTCCAATGTGGACATTTTCATCCAATTCATCCATCAATCCCGCCGACGTTACCGGGAACTCACCCACAATTTCATATTTATCGAAATCAAAATTTCCTTGGTTGTATGCTTGCTTCATGGAACTTTGTTCTATGGGGTTATTTATTGGCGTGGTATAATTGTATTTCGAAACGAATGAATAGTTTGTCGATGAAGATGGAGTATTTGTATTGGTGAAATTTGAATTAATACTGGAATGCGATGTGTTTGCGGGTAGTTTGTTTGGGGGTGAAGGTGCTCTTGAATTTGCGGGAGTAGACTGTGATATAGGAATAGAATCATCTATTCTTTCCAAATTCTCCAGAACCAATCGTTTAGAATTTGACAAATTTAGTAAATTGCCGTCATTTTTGAAATTCAATTTTGTTCGTTTCGCCTTTGGGGGACATGGTGTGGAATCGGAGTAATTTGACTTCATCGATATATTACTTATGGAAATTTCCATCTCATCGGATGTATCTGGTAAATGTCGTTTTCGTACAAAAACCGGAGGTGTATTAAACAAATTATGCTCGTTATCGGAGTCTTCTTCCTCCTCCAAGATTGTTTTATCCCCATTATGCAAGTAATAGTCATCAAAGCGATCATCGTATTCATCTTCATCTTCATTATCCTCCTCCTCTTCGTCATCTTTTTCTCTATCATTATCATTAACTTGTTTCATATCATCAGCATTAATCTTACCAATACTGTTATCAAACTTATCATTAAACGTTTCATTAATCATGTCATCATTATATATCTCGAATTTTTCGAGCTGATTTTGATCATTAAGATGTAGATTGGTCAATTTCTTAATCGGCGAACTAAACGAGATACTATCGTTATTGATCAATGGAGTTGAAGATATTATATCAAAGGATAAATCCTTCTTGGGTGTGGCCAACTCATCATCGGAGTGGGAATTATTGGTATACCATTTGTTAAACTTGTTGGAAGTCTGTTTTATAGGGGTATCTTGGTCTGGTGATGGTATTGACGGCTTCAAACTGGGGATATTGCTTAGTTTCGGTAGTGTCATTGCAGGATACCATAAGTGGTAACCGTTTGTTTATAATTGTAAATAATAAGAGCGTGTCCTGGCTAAGATTTCTCTCGCCAAGAGTTAGGCAGAGCTGAAGTAAGTTTTGAGCGGAGCGGTAGTAAATTTAGGCAAAGATACTTTTATCATGACTTCAGATTAATTATTTGCCACTTTGTATCAAACTTGACAGCGTTGAAAGTTTTAGTTACAGGGTATACTATAGGTATACTTTCATCTTGAGCCGAATATCATCAATGTGAAAGAAAGACTCAATTTTTTGAAAATTTGAAAATTTGAGAAATAGCAAAATAACAACACAATGTAATACACTAAAAGGAATACAACCAAATGTAGACAAGATAAGTAGATCAAACCAACACGACACTAAATGATAAACTTACATAAATCTACGATAACAAGATTTAAAACAACAAAGTTGAATTGGCTGCAAAAAATAAAAGAAAATCTGTCTACAACACAATCGGCTGGTGATAGTTAGTATGTACTAATAAACAAGACATATTTACTTTATTTTTACAATGATATAAATGAAATTAGGTTTACTAAATTTATAGACACCGATAATCCTGATTGAGTACTATACCATGATGTACCACAAACACGGTACTTATTTCCATCGATAACAAGGTTTTACTTGATAGGCATTGATATGTTTTGTGTAAAGTAGCAAAGAACAATGTACCAATCCATTGTGGCATTTAGAAACTTACAACGACACCAGAGTCTATTTTTACCAATACACTTGAAATAATTCGATTGAAACACACCGTCTCAATGAAGTAATCCTTGTAGACATATTGACAATTTTGCAAGAATCCAGATCAACAAGAATACTAATCTTTTTTCCTGCTTGACAATTTTCTTTATTGATGGTTGACATTTCGACTTTTCTTTGAAAAACAATCTTCAGGATATATTGCAGGTAGCGGTGGAGTTAATCGGAGGAACTACTATGAACGTGATAATATTATATATCTTGACAGCAACAAACTACGAGGTACATGATGATGCATGAAGAAATTAACTTGATTCAAGATTCGCGATAAATCACCAAGGCCAACGAATACATGTTAACCAAGTAAACAACAATAAATTATCTAATATCAATCGACTCACCAATTGGATTCTCCTTTGGAAACTTCTAGTTTACTTTCGACTATCCATCCTATCACCTACACTCCTCAATCGACATAGTCAAATCCTTATGTATACTAACTATATTCTATATTCTACCTATATTGCCTCTAATAAATAACCACCTAAATCAAACTAACTAACCAACACACCACTTCTCACTCCTTCCTTCTCTTAATTAATACCGTCCATATCAACTTTATTGAAATTAGCTACCACCGAAGTAAATTCCTTAACATGATTAATATCGAAACCAGTGGTGAACAATTCAACCAAGAAGTGGAATCCTAATAAAAGAGACACTGGTACTTTGTAAATCATCTTTAATGTTGGAACTAGATATTAGATTATAGAATGTGGTATTTATATCCCTGGTTGTGAACCAGGTTCCGCTTTACCATGTGATTTTTAAGGTACCTTTTTTAACCTCATGCGAAATTGTGGTGAAAAATTCTAGCCCCTCAATACATTAGTGTAACACCAATTGGGTTGCATCGGAGATAGGTTATGGCAATGTTGGGTTGAATAAAACTAGTAATGTACCAGGGCGCAATAAAAATTAATATAGGATAATATAGAGGTGTCTAGATGTATATATAAGTATAATAACTTAGTCCAACATCTCACCAAGTATATTTGTTGGCTCTATTTGAAAAACATCGGATTAATTTTGAGGCTTAAAACCGTGCTATTTCCGAATTGTAAATAGACAATGTTTTCTCGAGATTAATTTATTGTCGTGGTTTGTTATAGAGGGGTAAACGGCGGGATATATGGCGTAGGATGGCGTGAGAATATATTTGTTGTTTCAATAATGATCAAGGGTCTAGTTTGTTTGGGTTATCATAAAGTAGTATTATAGACATTAGTGAATAAAAATACTATGTTGAATTTAAGTAATGTCCTCTTTTTGGTTGTTAAGTAAATTATCTTGTATCTACATTAACAATGTATGTCATACTCCGGAGCTATCGATAATATTACCACTAGTATTACTAGCAGTATTAGGATTTGTCTCCATTATATTGTATCTTTGACTATGGTACAGTTATCCTAGTAGTAAATTCAATGGGTTATGGACTACAACTGGGCGGAAATGTCGCTGGCTTGAACACATTTGGGAAACGTTTCTTCTGGAGTAAAATCATGGTTTGGAAATTGATACTATGTCCAATCGTGACCAATTTTGAATACCTATTTAGTTCACCAATTCTAGAACGTTGTAGTACCACCAGTAATTATTGCTAGAAGACTTTTCTAGCAATAAGTTAGTCGTTGTAGTTAGTTACCCAATCTTTTTAGTACTATGATTACTTAATAGGGTCTGATGTAATGTAAGCTTAAAGTTTATTTGAATAAAATGATTGTCTAGATCCCAATTCTATTAATCCGAGAAGTGACTGAACCAGAGGTGAATAAGTGATTGGTGATGTCATTAAGTGAATGAAATCTAATAAAGCGGTTAAAAGTATTTAAATTTAGTGGCACAAATTATGGTGTTTAGTCTTAAACTTATGATCAGATGTCATATTTATCTACAATGGTAGATATACCCTGTATCTTGAAAGTTTGGCATTCTCCTCTCTTATTAATTATTCACTCTATCCTATTTTTATTTTACATTTTATTTTTATTCCCATATATTAGCATAAACTCATTAAAAACATCTCTATACAAAAGTCTTTATACTGTATAACTCGCCGTATTAAATATACTAGCACTGACTTAAACCCATGAAACCATATCTAAATAAATAGATAAACCAAAGTGAACATAACAGCCATATGAATGGTCCAAATAGCGGTTAAAGGAACATTTTGAAATATATTTAACCACGAATCTAATAAAGTGTTATTGCTATTATTTGGTTTGACTGATTCTGACATATTTGAAATCGTAAATTGATAAATGAAAAGACTACTAGCAATTCAGTCTGTTTATATACCAATCGAATCGATGGGACGGCGCTAGGATAAATTGTGTTATTATTAGTAATTATATTTATCCGAACGGTGACTATTAGTTACACGGTCCGATGAGGAAGTACCACAAATCAAAGTTTGTGTCACCGATGTCACATAATTCTAGAAACGATGAAACATCCTCGGTTGGCAAAAGTTGTCTCATCGAGAACAAAAACATTTCGCTTATATAGATGGTTTCGCACATTTGGCGATGCTTCTTTTTACATATACTAGTACCAGTAGTTTTACAAGGTGCCTTAAGGCAAACACTAGATTGGATGAGGTGTAGCATTTACTCCACTCGGTATTCCATAACACTCAAAAAATGATTAAGCCAACCATGCTCGGTAAGAGATAAGTATAGTTTTGTTTTAGAAAAGATTCTAGCACCTGTATTTCGATGTGTGATTATTGAATTTCTTTTTTTTTTTCTCGTTTGTGATTTTTAATTTTAAGTTTGCAGCCAACTTCTAGATGCAACAGAAGGCGACAGAAATTACCAAGATTGCTTACCATGACTGAGAGTCATACTGATCAAAAATAGAATATCATAATTCAATGGTCAAAAGTTGGGGTAATCAAATCTAGTAGTTAGTACAATGAACGAAACACCTTGTAACACTGTAGTATGAGACGCCAATAGATACTTATTACAAGTATCGGAGCCGAATATTTACCGTTATTGCCCATGCCCACAGCCATGGGAAGAAGGTGAAGTAGAGTAAAATGGGGTTGTAACCCATGACCCTAAGTCATCGTTTACCACCTGTGTCATGGCATCGACTCGTTCAATTGTATCTAATGACAGCTGCTTTAGTAATACCACTTCATATTATTACCAAAGATTCTAGAACATATCTGAAGTGCCGCAAAAAACCGTTTTCCATCATTCGTTCGGTGATTCGGCATCTCAAAAACTTTAATCCATGGAAATAACGCCGGCGTATGAGTAAACTGAGCCGGTTTACTATATCCTCCGAAGATGACTTATAATGATTTTACAACAAGAGATCAGTTCTACCGGTAGTTTCGTTGGTTAGCTAATTAGAAAATATCATGACGGCTACAATTCCAGAATATTGATGTTACACCAATTAAGAAAAAACAATATATAGGAGCTCTTTTAAAAATCGTAACATTGTAAATGTGATATTGATTGGTGTCAGAAATTGTATTACAAGCTTCATTTGTAAGCTTAGTATTGGTATGATTAAGTGAAGTATCAATTCTTCACTAAAAAGATAACTAGAGTAATGGAAAAGAATGGCAATGAAAATTATAGTTATAAAGATTAACATTGTATCGCAGGAAATAAATTCAAAATATTGCCACAAGACACTTATCAAATACACAAATAATGAATAGAGTTGGCTGAAAGGAAAATAAGAAGTTTATGATGTTTGAAGATACCAAGCTTGATAACTCGACTTGTATGCCTATACCTTGATTTGTCAAATGAATGTCAATCAAAAACAGGAAGATATAAACCTTTATAACACTCTAATTCACTTGGGCCAATCAATTATATCAAGAACAATTTATTTGAAAGTTAAAGTAAAACAATATCTTAATATTTTAGAGGTCACTTCTGTGCAATTGAGTGTAATTACAGGATGACAGATGTGAACGCCAGACGTCTTGTCTGAAATTCAAGTGACACATTTACATACCACTACTTACAGTTCATTTAGTTCTCCAAATTACAAACTACGCTAAACTATTGTGGAAGATTCATACCAACTAAGACTAATTGAACACGCAATTCATGTACTGTACCAGATAAAGTGGAAACCAACCAGTTGTATTTTACCACAAACCGTGACAAATTTTACATAGGTGAACCTCTAGCTAGTTAGTTACAGCCTTGAAAATAACCTTTGCTCCAATTTATATACCACCAATTTTTCATGGCAACACTACTTAATAAAATCAATGAACGTTGTAAAGACGATATGACAAAAGGGTATACATCTACTCAAGATTATGTTGGTATCTAATGGATATCTTGAAAAGTAAAACATGACTACTATCGTGCGTTGGTTAATAGCCCTATAAATTATGAAATTATTGATATTTCTTTTCATTCTCATGTTAAATGAGATAGTCCAAACTAGGGGTATATGTACAATCTTCTATTTTGTAGAGCAATCATAAAGATAAAGCAAAGAATGATTCGATCTGTGTTTAGGGGTATACATACAGGAGGTCTATTCTATTGTTGCCTCCCCTCTCCACATACCAACAATAGATCTCGCGTGTTATCTAAGCCAATCAAGTCCGATAAGAGATCAATAGATAACAATTGAAATTTGAAACCTAAATATCTAAAATATGAAATAGTAAGGTCAATTCATGTGGGGGCGAAGAGAATGATAGAACAATCATTTCATACGTTTTAATGTCGTGTGTTTGTACGGAATACCATGCATCATTTCAGAGTGCCTCAGCCTTTCTGGTAGTGACACCTCTAAAAGAAATCCATCGCGAGCTCCCAATCTGATAAAGCACGTGGGGGAAGAGATTGTAAGAAGGAAACCAGCGTAGACCAGAAGAGAAGGGAATAGATGTAGAAGAGTAGGAGTATATTATATCAGAGACACCTGTTGTAGTATCTAGTATATCTTGTTTTTAAGTAAATCGCGGTAAAACCCATAATCTTCATTATTTTTGTTTGCTGTATTGCCACAGTGAAACTTTATTCAGATAAGGAGTGCGACATATATAAATTGCAATCGTAATCGTGATCGGGATGAGTTTTTCAAATTATTCATGGGTCTTTCTTTCAAATCTATTAGTTTCATTACTTTTGAAATCGTATTTGAAGTGGTGATAGTATGTGCTGTTGGGTTCTATCTGGCCAAATCTAAATTGTTAACCAGTTCTGGTCAAAAACTTCTATCTCAATTAAATGTTGACATCTTCACTCCTTGTTTGGTGTTTAGTAAACTAGCTCCTAGTTTGTCAGTGGACAAATTGAAGGAATTGGTGGTGATCCCCTTATTCTATATACTATCAACATCAATTTCCTTCGTTTGCTCATTTTTCATGAGTAAATTATTGGGCTTAAACACCCCCGAATCCAATTTCGTCACAGCTATGGCAGTGTTTGGTAATAGTAACAGTTTACCTGTCAGTTTGACAATGTCTTTGGCATACTCATTACCCGCCGTTTTACTTTGGGATAAAATCCAGGATGATGATTCCGATAAAATCGCAAGTCGTGGTATTTTGTACTTGTTGATCTTTCAACAATTGGGCCAAATCTTGAGATGGTCCTGGGGTTATAATAAATTGTTGAAGAAACGTTCGGTTGAAGAAATTTATGGTATTGAAGTCGCCATTGATGGCACTCCCGCCGCAGCCGCATTGAACGCGGCACGTGTCGCAGACTACGGTTCTGCCAAGTATCTGGACGAAGTCGAAGAAAATACTGATGAAGCTGATCATGATCCAGTTAAAAACAATGTACATGTTGAGGAGGTGTCCGATCAATCAAATATTGGGTCAGCTTATTCATCTAATACAAATATCTCCTCTTTATCAAATTTGAAAGGTTATGACTTGCAAGTACCTAGCAAGTTGCAAAGAATTACTAATTTCAAACCTATTCGAGTGATTCTTAATTGGATGAATCCTCCTTTATATGCCATGCTTTTTTCATTAATTGTCGCATCAACCAGATTAAAGGATTTCTTCTTTGATGGTGGTTTCATCACCAATACATTGACCAAGTCAATTATTCAATTATCAGCTGTATCTATTCCATTGATCTTAATTGTCTTGGGTTCCAACTTATACCCTTCTGATGATTTACCTCCTCGTTCTCAACACTATCATAAAATAATCTTTGCGTCGTTATTATCACGAATGATTTTACCAAGTATTATCTTGTTGCCAATCATTGCTTGTTGTGTTAAGTTTATCAATTCAAGTATTTTAGATGATCCAATCTTCTTGATTGTCGCCTTCATTCTTACGATAAGTCCTCCAGCAATCCAATTGTCGCAAATCACCCAAATCAATAATATCTATCAACAAGAAATGATGGGGGTATTATTCTGGGGTTATGTCATTTTGACTTTACCTTCAACAATCTTCATTGTTGTCGTGAGTTTGGAAGTTTTGGATTGGGCAAATGGTGTAGCATAATGGTAGTTGACACAAATTGCTGGCCATTTTTCATTATACATTTTCATGAACAGAAACTGACTACTAAAATTTACAACTTAAATTCTTCCACAACAAACCAATTTCACCAGGGATTGTTCATATCATTACAACGACGGTGTAATTGGGCTTGCATTTATATAGTTTACTATATTCAATATATAAAAATCATTTACCAGTTAAGGTTATGCAGTACCACATTACACTTAATCAATGTACCAATTATGGATACGTAGTGAAGGTATTGTAGTCTACTAAGTTTCTTCTTCAACGTAAACATTGGTATAATTTTAGTAACCTCTTGTTGAAAAGAAATATTTGGAGAATCGAAACAATCAGTCCAGAAGTCAATTCTAAAAAGAAATGCTTGCAATACCTGTCATACGTTGTTGACGCTAAACTAGATCATACATAATGCCCCGCCATTTATAAACAAGTCTTTTCTAACCAATGCCGTATAAAATAGTATAATATGTGGAATAGAGAAATAGGGGTTTATCTACAATCATACCACCAATGCCATATCATTGTGCATATCGGAACAACCCTGAGGAGTAATTGGAGTAATCTAATTGTGATAAAAATAAAATAATTCAACTGCATTATACTTATTATTTCAAGATTAAATATTGGTTCTATAAATAAATGATTAACATAAACTGGTCATGGTGTTCGTGTCAAGATACTATCGTTGACTATACAGATTGTGTCAATATCAATGCAAAGTCCAACTTACCTATCTTTCGTAAAACGTTAACTATCAACGCCGTATTGACGTAGGGCTTAATTCGTGGAATAGTAACTGCATGGATCTTATCTATCCCTGTTCCACTGCACTATCTATGATCTGACCAGGGTTCCCACTAGTGAATAGAACGGCGCTCTCCGCCATAGCGGAGCACGAAAATGGCTTTGTCAAGGTACACAAAGGTTAATTGAGAAATGTCGCAGGGCATCTGAGAATCAGATAGGTGTAATACCACGGACGACTACAAAAGAAGATGTTTAATTGATACCCCACAGTTATTATAGCTATTATGCTAACAATGTTGCATTTTCCACCATGTAACTGTACTCCCAAATCTCTATAAATCCACAGGATGTAACAAATACAAATACATGTTTAATTGATTTTATTTTGAGATTACTTGCATCCAGGTTAACAATAAATGTGCTAGCTGCAGCAATTCATGTCCAAACTAATTTAATTAACTGACATACCTATATCTATATGTAGCGTTAAAAATTCTAGTGGTTGAAACATCAGTTATATATCATTACTTTAATTATTGATTGGTACTTTCAATCAAGCGCTTAGTAAGCAAAAATCAAACATATAAAATAAAATATTTTTTATTTTTCTGTAGAGCTTTTAAAATCGAAGCTTCTAAGTAACATTCAAAAAGAGAACATCAACATTTATTCAAGTTATTTCCAAATTGTATCCAACAGTTCTGCCCAAATACATCATAATGTATATTATTTTATTGTACTCATTATGTACAATTGAATCAAAGAATTATAATATAATTATGATTTGTTCAGCCTCCTCTGCCACCTCAGCCTCACCTGCCGCATCAGTTTGGGTCATTCTGAAGGCTGAATAGGTAATGTAGACCAATCAGCTGCACCATTAAAGATGTACCGGTCGACCGAAACAGTCTATACTATCATCAAATGAACTTTAGTTAGACCAACTAGCAATATAAAAAGTATGTGTATTGAAATATTGTAAAATCATCAAATATGACTACTATTACATCCTAATTCTTTAAACTATTGAATTTTATTTCCCTGGCTTTCCACCAATACCCATTCTCATATACGAGACCAGGATGATTGCTAAAGCGGGCTGACTTATTCCTATCGATTTATTAACTGTTCATAACCACCCAGTAATCGAAAATTTCTTTAATCATGCAAAGTTTAATAACCGTTTAAAACGTTTTGAGTCATCATTTTTCATTTTTGCATTTTTCAATCATCATATATTTCTCGTTAGCCTGCCATTTACAGAACGTATACGTCATTTTCAATGATTAATTCGTCAAAACTTTGTTATCTTGTCGCACATTAATTGCCGGAAGTTGGAGTAATAGATAACCATCATGCCTCCGACGGATGAATTCTCATTACATTCTCCCCCGATGACGAAACCGGGGTTGCAGATGTCGTGGGTTTTACGAGAGGTAGACAATGCTACTGATAAGGAGACCTCGGTGTAAGGGATATTTGAGCTTCCGGTTGAAGACGGTGGAAACGGTTAATGGTGGCTGTGAATTTTTATGACTTGTATTAATATCTAAATACGAATATAGAATGAATAACTGGCAAGCGGCTATTGTACTAAATTGAACAAGCATACTGTATGCTGTAAATTAAGTGAAAAAATTCACCAAAATGGAGCACGATTATATAAGATCATCAATTATCGCTGATAATTGAGTTTGTGCCAATCGGGTAATGATTTATTCTCCATTTATCTTTACTAGCTGGTGAATATGGGCTTCAAAACATTAGGTTAATTGGGAATGCCAATTGCCTTCGATAGCTGAATAAATAATACATTTACCTTTGATAACCAATTGGTGCCTGCACCATTGATAAATTACTTTAGTCAAGTCAACAATTGTAACCCTATTTGTAATAGTCAATTCCTTACGCCTCTACCCACTCATAGTACAAAACCAATACCACGACCGGCCACCACCAACACCAGACTAACAATAGAATCATCATAACCCAATATACCAAGAGTATTGGCAATATCAACATGTACATGAACATGGAAAAAGTGGAAAGTGGAAAGAACCACCCTTAAACCTGAAAAAACAACCCCTAAAGCATCGTATCTGGATAACATCCACATTATCTCTATCCAATGATAACCACCAGTACCTTCATCATTCAAAGTTAATTGTAGTACAATCATCGTCACCATTCAGTTTCTCTGTGACTTTCCCCACAAGGAAAAAACGTGCTCGTAATCGGAATCACCATTGGAACAAAGTATACCCTTGAGTCATTGGTCTGGCGAGAAATGGCCCATGCAGAAGTCCCCGAAAAGGTTCCAACATCACCAATTGAGTTACTGTATCAATGGTAATATCTTAACACGTTGTAGATGTTTCTTGGGTCTACATACATTAACCACAATGCCTCATCCACAAACTCATCCACATTGTCTCAATTTGTCCAAATGATCATTTCATTTATTGCATTACAGCCGAAAAGAAACACATAACGGCAATGATAAGGTACAATATTCGTGATCGATACGACACTGCAAAGAAGCTTATTCTCTACGGCGTTCCACATGACCAAACCGCAGAGATTTGCGACATTGAAGCAAGCAGCATGATTGACATGATTGGAACAAACTTGATTGGGCAATTGATTGATGGTAGCACCTGCTACACCATTTAAGTATACTCTGGTCCCGGGATCTAGGTTTTGGCTAAAAATAAGTGATAATGTCGTCATTGGTTTGATTATAAATATTATTATTTGATAATTTAAGGTTTAATGTTCAATTTAAAGTTTCTGATATTTTATTTTTTACTATTAATACCTAGTCATTAATTCGTAAACTGGTTAGATCCGCTGGACATTTATTTTCTAGTGTTTATTTTTTAATGCTTATATATACATATAGACATATCATCTGAATTAATTTTCATCAATATGACTCAAAAAAGAGGTAGAAGAAAACATAAAAATTCCAAATGGGGCTGTCCCAATTGCAAGAGGAGGAGGATCAAATGTACGGAAGAATTACCTCAGTGTGGCAATTGTGTTAAACATAAAGAGAAGTGTCTGTATCTAACGTTACCAGGAGAAGTGTTGGAAAGGTTTAGGGCGTACAAATCAAGTGCGACGAATGAAGCTGGTGATAGTGGTAGCTCTAGTCCACGAACTACCCATAGAAGACTTAGTGGAAATGGTAAATCTAGTTCTACTTCGACTTCCACCTCGACTTCCACGCGCACTAGCGATGTTGGCGCGGTTCCTAGTCCTGCATGGACGCACGCCAGATCGTCTAGAGCTTCCAGATCTACTCATTCTGCATATGGACTAGACTCCAATTCAAATGAAGATACGTTTGGTGTCGCCAGATCATCAGGTACGGCGGCTTCAGGGAGATCTAGTGCTAGTCTACCAGGCCTTACTGGTTTTGGCTCACATAATATTGATGGTGATCTCGATACTGTTAGTATGAATTTGGGGGGTGGTGAATGGGGTGGTTTCAATAGTCTATCGGGTGAGAGTTTATCTACAAGCTCAATGAGTAGACCTCTCACTACTAGTTCTGGATCAACATCTGGTTCGGTTTCAAACAAGTCCATTGGTTCAACTGTTTCAGGAAATACAAGAGAAAGAACGTCAAGTTCATCTGTTTCGGAATTATTTGATGATAAAGTTATATTTCCAGCATTTTCCGACATTTCATCAATGTCAAATGTTTCGATATCTTCAGGAGCTTCAACTATACCCGGGGATTACAATATACCACTTTCCACAGCAATGTCTTTACCTAATTCAGAACCAATTTTTTCTAATTATGGTTTGAATTTGGATTATTCAATGAATAATAATCATGACTCTTCTTTATTCGATGATTCTTGGTTGAGTTTAGATGTCGATTTACCATATATCACCAGGGGTTATTCGCTAAATGACCTTTATGCCAATCATCAACATTTAAGCCTAATGAGATACAGTTCATTGAATGATAATTTAACTACTGGGCACTTCCATGATACTTTTTCTAGTGATCCATCTACTTCAAGTGTAAGTAATCAATTGAATAAACTGATCGAACCCACATTTCACAACGTTTCACCAAATTTGGATTCCAAAAGTGATCGTGCTGCAGCTACAACATCGTTCCCACGATTAAACTATAGTCAGTTCAATTTGATCAAAAATTTTGAATTCGATGTATCATATTATCAAAACTTAATTCAACACAATTGTCAAGATTTATCTCAAATCAAACAGTTGTATTTGTCTTGGTTGAAACAGTTCATACAGCGTGCTACCACCGATAAATTATATTTCAATTGTTTGATGACTTTAACTACAAATTATCTAACATGCACTAAATTCAATTCAAATATAAATTATATGAAGTTCAATAATTTGTTCAATCAAGCCAATTCAAATTTTGCCAGAAGACCGAATGACGACAAAAAATTGAAAACAATCATGGAAATCAAAAGTATTAATTACTTTAACCCGATTATCCAAGATCTCTCAAAATTACTAGGCCAGGAACCCGATTTATCAGCTCAGGTTTCGTACGTGCTATTGTTATTATCGGTTTACCATCATGATGCAACATTGGGTAGTGTCAATTGTTTTCGAGACGGATTATTTTCAATTTTGCAATACAATAATCAACCAAATCAAAAATTCATTCCCATTCAATTGAATTTGATTAAAAACTCCCTAAGATCAATATATTTACCAAGTTATAATATTGAAATAGTCAAAGAATTTCAAGTCATAGCAACTCAATTTCATCAACTTGTTAAACCTCGTATTGATGCAGTTGAATTAATGGATTTGAAATTAGTTGAATTATTGGAATTCATTGAATTGATAATTAAGGTCCATTATCCAATAATTGCCAATAATTTGGGTAACATGAATATCCAACAAGAAGAATTATTCAAGATCTTATATAAGTGGACTCGATTGTTTCCAAGTGAATACATTCATTATAAAACATCATTCAATCCATTACAGTTGTTAACATTTTTGTTTTTCAATTCGTTCAAAAAGATGTTATATGGTATTTTCCCCCAAATCAAATTCTTCTTTTTGCGAGACTTTGAATCATCAATCAATTTGAATACATTTGATTTAAGTGCTAAAATGGCATATGGACCAAACAATAGCTTCCATTACACAACCAACAATGAATACTTCAAATTGAATCACAATTTTCAATTTATCAGTAATTACTTGATTAGATTGGCGACATTTCTCGACAATCGATTGATATTACTCAATAGAATTTTGGTTACAAATTCTTATAGATTTCCAATCCATTCATTGAACCAATGGAAACTATCCATTGAGAATATTGCTGATTTAAGACAACAGTTTGTTCAAATGGTTGGGTTAGAAGAAGTTGAAATTACACATTTTGCAGATACAATTATAAAATCATTCCATTATCCCCAAACCAATGGAATTACTCCAGATGGTCTAGATTTAGATTATGAAGATACTGTATCCATAGATTCAGAAAGATTTGTTGATCAAATCGACTTCCAGAGCATTACTTCTAGTGGGTTTTTAGAAGCAGACTTTATCCCAAACGTGGCTTGATTTGATATCAAGGTGTATATTATATATTTACTTAACGAATGCATGATTCATGATTAACTATGTGTAGTTATATTTCTAGTAATTTCTACCTTTGTATTATCTCTGCAGATGTGGTACTTCTGGAAAGCCGCAGGCTTCGCAGCTTTTAGCAACAATAAAACCTCGATTACGGCTATTGTTTTGGCTCCTGCCTTTTCATACAATGAATGAACAACTCATGGACAATCGATCGACAATGAGGAGATCATCTAGGAGGCGAGAAGTGCGACCAACCTTGGCACTTTGAACAATGACAAAGGATCATTCACGCTAGGCATGGGACGGTGGAAGCGGCTGTCTCATATGGCATCACAGATTTGCCATCCCATTGTATAAGTATAAACGATGCTGAAGGGTCATAGTTTAATTGCTGATAAGTATCTAGTTTCTGCTGATTCACGGACTTATGTTAATGCCTCAGCGGATAAGTATATGTTACATCTTATTGGACATATGTTATTGTGATTGATTGTGGTTGAAGGGACGCCTTAGCCCGACGCTCACGTTGGTAAGTTACAACATTCTAGGCATTATACCTTGTGATTTTGTAATTGATTCTTGTGATTTAGAAAAATTATTGACAAATTGATATTTTCCTGGTAAAAGCAGCAATTGTTGTTTTTTATGCCATATGTTGCATTTGTTGATTCTGTTTGAGTTGTTACCATGAAACTGATCATTTCCAGTTGAATTGAATGTATGTTTACAAGTTGGTGAACAAAATTGATGTTGATTCCTGGATTTTAGCTTCAAGGTGAATTTCATTTATAATAAATGTTGATTCCTGGAGTATAACTTCAGGTAGGTGAATCTTATGTATTGTTGCTGTTTACTGGGATAGTTTACAGGCTTCCACCAATTTTATCATTAATCAATTTGCAAGGGTTGAATTTTCACCGACTTCTATAGTCTTGAATCATTACGATTTCTATGCTAGGCCATCTTCCATTAACGGTCACCAACTTCTGGCTTTCTTATCACGATAATGCTATCATTTTAGCAAATAAGCAGGAATTCTTGACTAAATTGTCGATTTATTTCATACATTTTTCAAGTATGGTGATATTTCATATCGTAACAGCAACTGACATCATGTCTATTTGTGACATACTAAACTTAAAGTAGATGGTCATTATTGGAGATATCTACTTGAAGTTCTTTTGCCTGTGAGACATAACCAGACTTGGATTATATGTTATTGGGGCATGTTTCAGGTGCAGCCCTTATAGAGAACATTTAGAGTCCACCCCTATCATTGTACGACCAAATTTATCCATAATGACGACAAGGACACCTAACTCGAATCGATTGCTATTATTTTAAGTTGTTAAATTTACTTATTTTTATGAATCAGCTAATTCTAATTAATTTAACGTGACATTCCACGGGGAATTGAATTAGTCCCAGTATCTCTACTCCTAGCCCGCTGTTAAGGTTACGTGAAAGATGTTTAGATTAAGCAGAAAAAATATGAGTTTAAGCTAGTGCAAGCCTTATTATTGTTCAAAGTTACCATAACTGGAATGCCGGCTCTGTTCATATTGGGTCACTGAGAACTACATATATGTTGCAATGCAACATGGGTTGAAAGCTGGTAGTTTCATATTTGTCATTCAAATTGAGCCTACAGGTGGGATTTGTTGATTTAGTTAATGTTTTGGCTTTTGTTCTGTTGAACTTTGATTTCTTTGAATCTGAAGAAGATAGAGGAGAAGGATAAGTAATGTTGTGGTTTTATTGCAATTTTAACCCGCTCACAGTACCTTAGGTTTTTCGAAAGGGAGACTGGCTTGTGAAATAATTGGATATTATCGCAAGCATGCAGCACAACCTTCTAAATGGATTATAATCTGCAAATCCGTTGAAAATATCAATGCAGATTATCTAATATTTGAGCTGCAACCCTTGCTGAAATTTGGTTTGAGAGTGAAGGCAGTACCATTACATTTGGAATATTAGGTTGAAACTAATTGTTCTTCTTTTCAACATATCGGCTAATGGGAAAGCATGAATTGCTTGTTTGAAAGTTAATTTTTGTTTATTATGGAAAACTTTAAGCGTCCAGAAAATTTATGGGCATATCTTGTCTTTTAATGTGTTTGACGGATAGTCGAATTACCATTCACACCCCGTCCCGTACCCCTGGGTTGATTACTATACGAATTTCCGTAAAAATAGAATAATTTTTACCTCGTAAATTTATTATACGAAAATTCTACCAGAAGATTTTTAGAGAAATTCGCTTAAATATAGGAGCGATTAGTGTTGGAATTTTGCTAATAATTGGTTATTTTATTGAATTGATAAAATATTGGGAAAAAGCAACATTGATAGATCGGTTTCACGACTTTTTTGCCCACCAGGATTTCATTTACATCCAAACCTTGAGGAGTTGAAGCGAGGGAATAAAATGAAATTCCGTTAACTGTCCCGGAGTCAAAGATTCTTGGTGTCATTGGTTAGTCAATCAAACTGACTCTAGGTAAAAGACAAATACAAGCTTTCCGAAAGAATATCTGAACTTTTTGATATGTTTACGGAAGTGGTGTTCGTATCGTGAGAAATTCTTGGTGTAGCAGTTTGGAGGTTATTTGTTGATATAATTCTGATTGTTGGTTTGCGTATTTGAATGAATATACTGATATTTGGTCCATGTGTTCCAATACTAACACATTGATAAACCGCTGGACTGTATCATATGGCTATCTACTAGTAAGTGATAAAATTGGACTATAGAGGTATCAGGAAGGTCGACAAGCTCTAAATTCAGCAGATGATGTATATGGCAAGATTAGGCATATGGCCCATTAGAGGGTTGCTATTGAAGTAAATATAAATTTTATTAAAAGTACATTATTTGTTTAATCACATAATTATCTTTACAGATTTTAGCACTCACCTCATCATTCTAATTGTCTACTTCATTATCACCTTCAGCAACAGAACCATCATCTGTTTTTAATTGTCTTATTCTATTTTCTAAGAAGTAGCAGAAACAGCATGCAATCATACTGCATCCACACATTAACACCAAGATCATATTTGAATATTGATAAAGTCTGGCTTTATCTTCTGGCCAACCGGAATACAATGCATAAGTTGATGTTACCGAACCTAGATTGCCCAATCCGGATATAACAGCAGCGGAAACAGCAACTCCAACATCTCCATATCGTTGAGAGAACATTTCAGCGCCCCAAGACATACAAATTGGCACCGTGGGACCCAAGCCAAAACCACAGATTAATAACCCTGCCCATTTATTCCAAAAACCTTTAGCATATGTTGTTACTAATAAACCACAAATAATAATCAAACAACAGAAATTGAAAATTACTGAACGTGATTTTTTATATTTATCAGCAAAGGGAGTAATCAATAAAATACCACCTAAATCAAATAACCAAATTGGAGCATACAATAACGAAACATTAACACCCGATAATTGCGGGTTGTTGACGGAGATAATTGTCGATCCAAACACGGATAGACCGAATCCAGTACCAACGACCCCAAAATACATAATAATCAATGGCCAAATCCTCAAATCAGTTACGATAGCAACAAGGTCTTTCCAAGTCCAGGCTAGTAATTTGTATCTGTGTTCAAAGTCTCTTCTATGTAATTCACGATCGGCTTCATTCAAGGGGTGACTTGGAGTAACGAACTTTTGCCAAAATTTTTCCAAAACATTTTTTGGTTGGGATTCATTTACAAAAGGTCTATCGGGTAACCACCATAATAATGCGATACCAACACAAACAGTAATGCATCCGTAAGTTAAAAACATCCATTGCCATCCTGTGTAACCTAAATTACCATCAATCTTTTGAAATCCCGCTGAAACCAACCCAGCAACAGCTGCCGAGATTTGGGCTGCTGTGAAATAATAGCCAATTCTTCTGGTTGATCTTTCATTTGGATACCATAACGAAACGTAATAGGTCAATCCTGGCCAGGTACCAGCACCCACCATCCCAGAAATAAATCTTACTGCCATTAACCCCTGGCTGTTGGACAAAGTGATATAGCATGCAGATACCAACCCAACAGTAATAACAATTCTTGCTAACCAAGTCTGAGGTCTAACTTTAGTCATGATCAAATTCATAGGGACATCGAAAATAATATAAGCAATGAAATCTAATGCAGTAGCGGTTGAAGTATCATGACTAGTCAAATTCAATTTTTGGGCTAACGAATGACCCGACTCTGTATTCATGGTTAAAGTCAATCCATAACTACTTGAACCAAATGATGTTAAGAAATACAAGCACCATAACGCCGGAATAATTCTATAATCCAATTTGCGGTAGACTCGATCCAATTCTTGAGGGGAAATGGTTGATTCACCAATTGAAACTTCGCCGATTTCCGTCAATGGCTCATCATTTTTGCTACCAATAGAACTCATGATTTTATACTTTTAAAATGAAGTATTCGTCGACACATCCTCACCTTTTTATAAAACCCTACTCAAATCAACCCTAAATTAAACTCAATCAATTTCGCAACCAAATTACCCAAAAAAATCATTAATTATGCGTCAAATAGATTTGAAAGGTGAATCATTTGACTCAAATGAAAAAATAATCACAAATTTCGTGATTCAGAATCATAGGTTTTTCAGCGATAGTCATAATAAATGAGGTAAGTCGGACGATATGCGTCTACATTAAAGAGGTGATTGAATTGGTTGGGTGGTTGAAAACGGGTAATTAATCATGGGATAAGTAGGTTTAGTGACAGAGTAATAGCCAATCGAATCAATTAGTATCGTAGTAATTATAAACATCACTTTGTAAACAGTTTCGAAAATCTACCACATCTCGGCTTTACATACCATCAAAATATATATATATTTTAATTAAGCCGAGAAGGCTTGTTGAAACCCATTGTATTCGTTCGACACAACAAAATGTCCTACAAGAATAACTTATGATAATATCCTGTGTTATCTGCAATGCTCAAAGATGTTGGGTGGAAGTATACTGTTTTCGAACATTCTGGTACAGATTTATTTTCTAGTATTTCAACGTCAGAAACAAGGCGTTTACAAGATCTGCCATTAATAAGAGCTTGGAAATTTAAGTTGTCGCTTATGAATTATTTCGAAGATTTCTTGAATTTGCTAGTAAATAGAAAAACATTGCAGCTTTGAAGAAATGAATGCTATTGAGTGATGAAGATAGGTTTACAATCAAGGGATATATTGAGATTGTAGTCATCTGTCAACCTGATATTGAGACATTGCCAAACACTCATACAAAACTTGATGGCGTGGACACCTAATTCTATAGAGTAGAATAATAATGTTGTATGTAATATATTTATTCAATCCTTTTTAGTCAACTTTAATTAAGCAATTATGGTTTATCTTAATGGATAAGTTGTCGTAATTGAAATTTTCAATAATTGGTTGATTTGTGGTAAGTTATGGTTTATTGAAGTGAATGATACTTTCTTCGAGAAATAAAATATCAAACCATGCCAGGAGAGTGGTGGATATATTCGTTGGTCAATCTGATTTCAAGCAAACATGAACTGATTAAAATTCAATTTAGCTGTTTGGTTCGATAGAACAAATATTGAATATACGGTATTATAACACATTCCATGCAATACGCAACCAAGAGAATATGGTTAGTGATCACAGAAACCATGATGGAGAGCCAGAACATGGCATAATTCCAACAATAATACCTGTCAATCAAAATTCAACAAATCTATACCACCTTAATTTCCAACTGTATCAATTCTGGTTGAGTTTACCAAATGCTGTAATTGAATGTGGACATTGCGCACATATCTATAAAGATCTTGGTTAAATCTTTTGGCTTGCGAGAGTATATAAAGTTTACCTGGTGTATCATTAATGAACTAAGCACAAAGATTATGTCCATAGGGAAATAAACAAGATGAGCTCAATAATCTAAATTATATTCCCTAATGCAATTTATCAATAGTGCAATCTCGATTAAACTTACAATAACTACCACAACTCCAGCAATAGTAAACAATCGAGTAATACCAATGTCAACTATTGTAATTAAAAACTAATACACTAGCTAAACTCCACTTCTCCGACTATACAATTACCATATCCTCTCTATAGAACTTTTTAATTCTAATATACAATGTATGGAAGTATATCTTGGACTAGCTTGTGCATTATTGTAGAGATTCTAAGCTAAAAATATATTATTATAATATATTTACATATTATTTATTTCTATAATAATAATATTAACATGAAAGAACTATATATGCTAGCGTTAGCTAGCATATATAGTATATATAGCTACTAACTATATTAATAGATCTCTTGTAAACGTCACATGACATAAATTGATCACATCCACACGACCAAAAAGAAAACAAATCACCACCATTAAAATTATAATCAGACTAACGCTTACCACCACTAAGAACACAACAATATGGCAGACCAAACAGATGATTATTCTATTGATTATGAATACCTTTACAAGATAGTCTTGATTGGTGACTCTGGTGTAGGTAAGAGTAATTTATTATCTAGATTCACTCGAGACGAGTTCAATTTGGAACTGAGATCAACTATTGGCGTTGAGTTTGCTACTAGAACCCTTGAAATCGATGGTAAAAGAGTTAAAGCTCAAATATGGGATACTGCGGGTCAAGAAAGGTACAGAGCCATTACTTCTGCTTACTATAGAGGTGCTGTTGGTGCGTTAATCGTTTATGATATTTCTAAATCTGAATCTTATGAATCTATTTCTAGATGGTTAAAAGAGTTAAAAGAACATGCAGACTTAAACATTATTATAGAATTGGTGGGTAATAAACTGGACTTGGATCATTTAAGAGCGATTCCAACAGATGAAGCTAAGAACTTTGCCAATGAAAATGGTTTACTTTTTACTGAAACTTCTGCCCTCTCTGCCGATAATGTTGATTTATCTTTCCATCAATTATTAAAGAATATTTACGAAATGATTTCGAAACATCAAATGGAAGATTTGAATGGGAATAAGAAGGAGAATAAAGGTCCTACTATTAGTTTGACTCCTACTCCAAAGGAGAAGGTTAAGAAGGATAGTTGTTGTTAAGCAGAGCTAATGAGCGAAGCGAATTAGCGGAGCGAATGATGTTTCTTAGCAATAATGTGATGTTGTTGTTAGAGCATTTCTAGCAAAGCATTGGAATATTTGGAAACATAGATATGATTTAATGGAGGTATGATATACAGAGTCGCGATTAATCTATCTTTCTAGTTATTATTCATGGGTAGTAAAATATATTAGCAAACAAATAAACATTGGAAATGATATTAGAAATGTCTAGTTTAATAAGTAATATACGAAAAAAAATGAACATTATGAGCGAAGCGAATAATGTGAAGTAGTAACCATTACTGGGATTATTTTGGAGATTATGTAGACTAGAAGAAATTATAATAATGTGCCGTGATTACCAGATTAACCAGTTGATCTATAATGATATTAGAAATGTCTAGTTTAATAAGTAATAATAAACGAAAAAAAAAAGAAAGAAGGACAAGAAAGGAATATAATCAAGTGTAAAGTGGTAAGGGTTTCATTATTCGATTGAGTGAATGTGGTGTTTTATCGTGGCATACTCTATTTGTAATAAAATATATGATGGATACTTCTACCGTGGTATATTCAATTTGTAATCTGGTTACGATCCTGGTGATTACGAATACCTAAATGTAAAACACCTAAAGTGTTAATAATGCAACTTTATGGGAAGAGTGGAATCTGAAACTTTTGAAACTCCTAAATAAAGTACATCTACCAAGATATATGTTTAAACCTGAAAATGAATCAATCTCAACCTCAATCAAATTACCACAAAGCTAGATTTTGCTTAATAAAACCTTGAATCAAACCTATCTTAGCATAACCTGGTAATTTTTCCGTAAAAAGTGTATTTTAGATTTAATCTTTACATAATTACATAAGTTGTGATGAAACGATTTACGATTATATCTACTTAACTCCATAAGTTCAGGAGGGAGCTTAAAAACTCTCATTTTGAGAATAATCAAGGTTGGAGTTAAAAATCCAACAATACAAAATAATCAATGCATCTATGCATTAAAGATATATATATATATACACTATAATACAGAACAAATTATAAGAATCTGTCGTTTGAGCAATTGTAGTTAATTCCCTAATCTGTCTATCACTAAATTGCAGTACCTGGTATATCTCTGGTATGATAACCATCTTGGTCATCACATATTATTGTACAATGTAGGTAAAAAAATAATAGAGCAAAATCAATCATTTTTTACCACTACCACTTACGGTTTTCAACACTTTAGATTTACCCTTCCCTTTCACTAAACCTTTATTTTCCACTCTGGCTTTATCACCCAAAACCTTACCCAGTTCAATCGATAAACTTACAACTTGATCACCACGCAATATAACTAACCCCAACACTCGTTTTTCATACTTGGGTTTACCTTCTTTAATTAACTCCTGGTACCCTTTCTTGGTGATTCTGCTTTCCTCTGTATCTTGTAATACTAAATTCAAATGTTTATCAAAAGCTAATAAAGTACCTGTAAAAGAACGATTATCGATCGTAGAAACCTTCAAACGATAATGAATCAAATCAGACATCTTGGTCTTCTTGGTTACTGGTAGTTTCAATGACATATCTGTAGTGTTATAAGAAGAATAAGAAGAATACTAGTTAAGATCTTGTGAAGGGTCGTGAAGAGGTTCAAAAGTTGATAAATTCGAAATTTCAGCAATTGGTAAACTAAACAGCAACAAACATGTCTGACACCAAGGAAAACGAAGTAAAACAAGTGGAAGAAGTACCAAAAGTTCCAGAAGTACCAGTAGAAACCTCTGAAGAAGTTTCTGAATCAAAAAGACTGAAAACTGATGAAACTAAACCTAAAAAGAGAAGAAGAAGACAGTATGATGAAGTAGAAGAAAAGAAGGAAGAGGAGGAAGAGGATGATGATGACGAAGATGAAGAAGATGAAGACGACGATGCTGAAGATCCTGATGTTGAAGCTGCAGACGCGTCGGATGACGATTTATTAGAAATCGACCAGTCGAACATTATTACTACCGGTAGAAGAACCAGAGGAAAGATCATTGACTTTGCCAAAGCTGCAGAAAAATTAGACAAGGAAGAAGGTGTTATTAACGAAGATGATGAAGATGATGAAGAGGTGAAAAATGTTGATTAGAAGTTAAGATGACGTGAAAAATGATAATTTATGTAGTTACGTTACAGTTTTGTGTATTATAATGAAACGATAGAGAGATCTAGATAAATGTGTGTAGTTTGGTTACTAACAAAACTGACAGATTAGTATTAATTACTGTTAATAATCGCCCTATCCGAGGTTCCTAATATAATAAGCGCACTTAGAATAAATCATAATTGATATGAGGTATATTCTACAAGTCTACCATAACCTGAATCATATATTCATAAACTATTTACAATGTTATATATATATTTATTTCCCCTCCTTCCCTTCTTCCTGTAATTTCTTGAATATTTTTTTTTTCTCCATCTTCTCTTGTATCAATTGATCTCGTTCTAAATCAAGGTACTCTAAAGTTTGGTATTTTCTTACACAACCAATACTAGCTTGGTTAGCAGCTTCACATTTCTTCATTGCTTCTACAGGGTTAGAGTAACTATTTGAACATTCGACATAAGCTTTGATATAGTCATCACATCTAGCGAAAGTTTTCAATCTCCATCTTTCAAAGATGGCTCTTTCTTCTTTAGGAGTGATGATCCAAGCAGGTAAATTAGGGTCAGTGGGTAATTCCACATCATTCATAGACTTCTTCTTCCCGTAATAGTAACTCATTGGAAAGTGTTAATTTGTTAAGCAATTGTCGTTTTTGTTTCTATGGTGTTTGATTTTCCAACTGTCGCATTTTCTGTAGTTCAGAAAAAACAAAATTATCAAAACAAAACAAAATAAACAAAATAAACTTAACAACAGAAGAAACAATGATTACAGCTGAAGATGTTATACAGAACTCTATAGATATGGTAGAGATAGAACCAGAATTAAATACTATAGAAAGAATAGAAGAAGGGATTAAATCTATTCAAACAATTAGACAACAAAAGATTGACAAATTACAACTGAGTAATAGTCAATTAAATACTGACATTGATAGATTAAATGAAGAGATTAAACAATTGAAATCAGTTTCAAAGGATAATCAACAGATTATAGACAAATTGGATATTTCTTCAAATGATGGTGCTAATATATTTACTCTTTTGAATAAGAAAATGTTACAATTAGATAACTCACAAATTCATATTGCTAATTCTTTAATCGATTTAGAATCAACCATTTCTTCACTTTCGGTTTCCAAAAATAAATTAAATTTGACAAAAGATAATTTGACTCGCGATCTTTCGGCCGATAACTTACCTGATTCTTCAAATGGAGTTATTTTAAAGCTAAATATATTAACTAGTCTTGGGGTTAAGATAGATACAATTGATAGTAAAGATCATATTTTTATCCATAATGATGTCAAGAATGTCCTGAATTTACTAACAGTTGATGATAATTTACTGGACTTTTTTATAAGTAACCATATTTGGGATTGTTTGGATGATAAGTAATAAAAAACGAAAGTTATTTATGTGGTGATATATGGTTTAGTTCATTAGGCAGTGATATTCAACTATTTATGTTTGATATTATTTATGACAAACGGTAGTTGACTTGCCATGTTTAATCAGCATTTGCTTTGGTTATAGCTTTGTTTCCTTTAGGATTCTTTGTTTTATCGGGTGCTTTACAAGATAATTTTGTAATATGTGCTATTGCTATTGCCCCTTTTAATTATGCTTATGTTATTGGAAAAACCGTGCTGATCTCATTAACTTTGGTGAGACATTTCGTGAAAAGTAACCATTAATCATTGATATCTCTAAGTCAATTTATGGTTTGATACTATTTTTAAAGACCCCGTTTTCAGCAATACTCAGCAATATTTCAACTAAAGTGCTGTGTGAACTTTAGTGATACCTTTACACTCAAGGGCATAGTCTCGTAAGTCATAAAATCGGCAAATAGGCCACGATAATATGGCAAGTATGGCAAGCAAAATCCTAAGCTGGGATTGAATTTTATACCTACGGTGTGTCTATAATAATGGTTAATGAAGCACAAAAGAGAAATTGTAGTAAACCACGGGAGTATATAGAAATTACTGATCTTAAATGGAAAAGAATGGAAATAGATGTCAAAATAACAATCAGGATAATATAATTTCTGTGGTTATGATGATAGTTAGAAATTGTCCAAGTATGATATAGATCAGGTTAAAGGAATTATATAAATCTAGACTCTATTTATAAGTACAATATAGGATGAAAAGTATTATTCAATACCTATTTCCTAATTTCAATTCATTAAATGTAAATTAACTATATACATAATATACAAACGATAGAGATACCTCTAATAATATTTAGGATTTTCTCTGAAAGATTTTTTGGTCCATTTTGGAATCAAGTGTAAATCTTTTCTATATTCGGGTGAGTTTTTGTGGAAGGTGGTATATTTATCTCTAGGGGTCATTTCCGATTCCTTGGGCATGACAAATTTCAAATGGTCTATTTTGTTGAAACCAGTTTTTTCACCATCAGGTTTTTGTTGAAGGTGAATCAAACCTTGATAAATGTGTTCGACATTGGAGTCTACTTGTTGCATTCTTTTTCTCAACCTGTATTTTTGAGGAGGAGATAATCTAGGGGCCTTCTTCCAAAGGTAACCCCCACTTAGAGTCATTGAAGATCTAAAAGCACCAAACATTATAGGTAGGTTTGTATACTTGGTGTTACAGCTCTAAGTAGTGAAGTTTTTCACTGTGCTCTAAAATGAGAATATCCTGCAGATAAATTAAGAACATCTGCGCTACCATCTATAAACGGCGCTACCATTCATCAGATAGCGCTACCATAAGAGAATCTGCGAGAGCAATGTTTTGCAACCAAGACAAAAAATATAAAATTACAAAACGTGCTAACAAAAATATGGTCCACCATTTTCAAGTTTAATCGGAAGTTACATCCTAGTAATAAAAATAATCACATTTGAACCTGCCTTGGTAATACTAATAAATATCAATAATATTAAATATCTATAATAATGAAAATAAAGATCAATTTAATTATAACAGTAACTTTAAACCCAATACCGATTGCTATGCCATCCTATCTAATCGTACCACCTTTCATCAGGATTCTAAAAATATCAACTGGTAAAAACGTATTTACCGTCCCGGTTATTTATACCTCTTACCCTTTTCAACGACCCTGTAATTAATCACCTTATCTATTTATGGCTACACTGAAAATTTTTCACGCACCTACCACATTTCACAGTCTCAAACAGGAAACTGAAACTGGAGGGGAAACTGAAACAACTGGATATTGATTATTAATTATTGATTATATTGAAAGGAAGTAGTCTCTCTGTGTGTGTAGTAAAATCACATTATAGTCATTTTCGAATAATCATTTGCCACAAGTCACATACATTTCCCCATGTGGGAATAATCGTGGGTGACAACGTTGTTAACTTTAGAGAGGGAGAAACGTGACACCAAAACACCCATTACAGCATTAGCATTACTGGACGTGGCCTAGCATGACATGATCATGGCCATGGCCATGATCATCAACACTCGAGGATAATTACATCATTCTAGACATTTATCGAATACAACTAAATGTAATTTAATTGGTTTTTAATCATCTACAATATTCATTGTAATCTTTCTTCTACAATTCTTCAAATGAATTTTCATGTTAATCTATAACCTATAACCTCCCAAATGCAATAAAGGGCCAACACCAACGGTTGGCAATGCTCAAATGCTAGAATTAAATATTTTTCTTATTTTTTAATAGTACTAGTACTATTGTTAATTTTTTTACTATAATGAATAGTAGTTTTCTTCTCTTTTTTTGATGATATCAAATCATCATTATATACAAGCGACAGTAAACCAGTAACTGTGTTAAAACTTGTGTAACAAACCAGTTTATTTTCTCTTTTTTTGTTAATTCAAACTGATCCATTTCCTGTAGTTACAGCTGGTCACTGGCAACATTTCCAATAAATCCTTTTTCGAATTCAAATCGAAATACTCCAATTCATCCACCTGCTCCACTACGGGAGTCTCCACCAGTGGAGCAATCAAAGGAGAATAGTCCGACAAGTTTTCATCCATAAACGACTCGTCAATGTTCTTACACTCTTGCGAGCAGTAGACATCAGTGGTTTGTTGGTTGCACGATAAACAATAGTTGTTGAAAGCAAAATCTGACATTTGGTTTTTGAAGAACTAATAGCAAATTTGATCGTTTATATATGTACTAAGGCACGGGGTAGACACCTTTGGTTTCAGGAAGAGAAAAATCTTCTTTGGGCCATTAAGTGAAAAAATAATCATAAAAAAATAATCATGACAAAGTTAAAAAAAAAACACCACCAGCAATAAATAAACAAAGAGTTTTCTATTATAAACCGTGGGCTATAAACCGTGGGTTATAAACCGTGGTCAAATAGTATTATATACTTAAGTCTTTTGACTTCTCCTATCTCATCCTCTCTGTCTCTCTATCGTTCTTTACCTTCTCCTCTACCTCTGCCAGCCTCCGTTTTTATCTCGGTCTTACTACTACTTTCGGAAGTACTTTACCTTTGGATGATTCTAGTCCATGTCGTCACCTGTACTACCGTTGTTTGCGCTTGCACCTTGTCGACACAAACTTTATTCTGGGCGGGTGGGATGATGGTCCTCAGACACTGGCGTGGTGACACCACTGTGGAGACAGGAGTCGGTGGAGTGTCTCGGTAATCCGTAGGTCTGAAAGCGCGGTATTATTAGAGTAGGAGTTGGTTTATTTTGGTTTGTTTTACTTCGGTTGGGTTGGGATGGGTTGCAGTTATATGTATGTATATATATATCTATATATTCCTAGTACACTTGGTATTGCCTTTTGTTATTTTCTATTTCTCCTTTCTCGGTGACTTTATTTTGTCACCGATTCTTATAATTTGTTGGTCTCGGTGGAGATTTGACTCCCATATTTTTATGGGGTATGCAGTCTTCGGACATTAAAATCGTGGAGGTGTATTCTGGTAAAGGGTTAGAAGTAAAGATTAAGATATAGTTCTCTGGTTAATATGTTATCATCCAGGTACTTTCTTCTTTTCATTTAATCGCTTATTCTTTCAGTATCATATATACAATGGGATCTGATATTGTTAAAGGCGCTCATGGTTTATAAGTCTGCATGAAAATTATTATCTAGTCGTTTACAAATTATTTATCATCATCTGAGTAGCATATAAGTATTACAAAAATATATAATAAATCACAAGGTTATTAACCATCCTCCCTTAAGAGGATTTATCTTGTAATTATGAACCTTTTTTTTTTGTGTGTGTTTTCTCCCTTCCTGTACTTCCCCACAAAAAAAAACTGGTTGATCTTTTCATCAGCCACTATTGGATATTTTTATCCATTGTTCTGTGGAATGACAGCTATAACTACGCTACAACTTAGCTGTAGCTTAACACGGATTGGGTACGATTGCTACCTTGTTTTAGGTTAAATGTATTAAAACAAGGCAGGTTTCGTCATTTTTCTACAATCACCTTTCACTAATATCTCCCCTTTTTAGTAATTATCCTACAACTGATTACTATCTCTGAGACACCTAGATCTGGTTACTTTTGCCCCCTTTTATTGATAAACTTTACTATTTCCCGTTATTAAAGAACCTCACTGGTTACTGTCTCTCCTTTTACTGATATACCGACATCTGGTAACTATTTTCCCATGGTAACAAACCTCCCTGGTTACCCCTTTTTATTATTAAACCTAAATCTAGTAACCATAGTAGATGAGATGAAATCTAGACTGAATCAACCGTAGGTTAGTTGAACTAATTTGCCTAGGAGATATTCATTTATTTGTTTGATTTGGGGGTGTTTTAATATATAAAAATGGTATTTACGTTTGCTCTCATGGAACTATCATCGATTGGGGATTCTTTAACCAGATGTTTAAAATCGGTCCCGATTTATGTGGTTAATCAAATATTTAGTAAACTACGGTGTTAACGGGGTGTGTGCTGTGGTCTATTTGTGTTTTTGTGGATGCTGTACCAATGAAAATTTAATGTGGGTTAGATTAAATTTATTTCATCTTCCAATTGGATTTCATTTTAATCTCCTCTTTCTGTACTGTGTCGTATCAGTTCCATTGTTTTACTCCACAGTAACATTCTTTGACCGATTTCCTGATAAATGTGGTAGAAAATGTCACGTGGGGTTGATTTAGTCAAAGGTACCAAAGACTAAACTCATTGCTTAAACCTAAAAAGTTGACTTGTGGATGGTCGTAAGGAAGGATTGCAAGTAATTTGGGTTAAATTGATATATTGGGGGATCTTTTATAATAGAAACATCTCATCAAAAATAATTTAAGGTTACGTATCCGTATTCTTTCCAGATTTATTCACCAGTGGTGTGAATCATCATGAAAATCCTGCACCATCGTATACGTAAGCTATTTTATCGGCTAATGTTTTAGCATTCCTGTTTCAATTACATCTGCTACACTTTGAGGTGACTTTACAACAATTGAGAATTTATTTGGGCTACCAAGAAAATATATCAGGAACGATTAATTTCCTCTCAACAAGAGATTTGACGAGATGGTTTTCTGAAGTGGAGATCCTCATAACAAAGAGTTTATGTAGTGACATGCATGAGTTCGTTGTTTCACTACGTTCAAGCCACTGAAATAAATTTGTTCGTTACATTTAGAAGAAAAACCTGTCCAATCCAGTTTTCGATGACTTGTTTGATAAATGTATTACTGAACCTCGATTTCATCTAAACTTAATCAACTGTAGAAGTATTTTAATCTCGGCAATGCTGGTTGACGCCAGGTAAATCCAGTTAATGAAATTCCATCGCAACACGTGAATATGCATAAGAACAAAATATTAAATAAGAATAGAAGCAGATTTGGCGATTTAATTAGATATACATATATATATATATATATATATTCAGTATATGTATATTCGATGAGCTAGGTGCTCGTCATTTAGTCGACATGAAACACAATTGTTGGTACCACCAGTAAAATATTGAGTGAAATTGGCACATAAATTCACGGTACCGCGAACGTCTATGTGAAATAGAACATCGGAGATGTAAATTGGGGTAAATCATGCCAAAAGAAGTAATATTTTGAAACATCAACATATGTATCATGATTGGTGTCATTCTGGCGGTCATTCATCTTTTCAATAGTTTTGTTACAATTTGAACCGTAGAACCGAAATTTGATTTATTTACATATACACGAGAGAACTCAACGTAGATATATTAGTCACTGTAGTTTTTAATATCTATAGGTTATATCCCCCCTTTCAATTACTAGTTTGTAATAGGTAACTATTGAGGCCATTGTTGGTATTGCTGTCCATATCCCTGTGGTTGTCCTTGTTGCGCGTATCCTTGGCCTTGTTGTCCTGGTTGTCCTTGATAATATTGCTGTTGATATTGTTGGCCAAATCCAGTTGCTTGGGGACCAAATCCATTGGCTGTAGGTTGAGACATCATTTGTGATTGCTGAAGCAATTGCTGCGACTGTAAAGACATTTGTGGCTGGGCTAAGCCAGTACTTTGAGGTTGCTGTGCCTGTGTAGCTTGCTGTTGCTGCTGCTGCTGTTGCTGCTGTTGTTTAGTTGGGGCGGCAACATTGGTCATAAAGCTATTTTGTTGCCCATACAAAGATAATATATTTTGTTTGGTGTGTTGCTGTTGTAAATGTTGAGGGTTGGTTTGTTGCATAAGTTGCTGTTGGTGAGCCGGGTTATTTGGATCGAGGTACTGTTGACCATTCGCATCAATATAACTAATTTGGCCCGTAACTGGATCAGTATACTGGTAAATTTGTGGCTGTCCCGTTGCTGTTTGTGCCATCATTGTTTGCCCTGTAATTTGGCCAGGAATACCTGGTTGACCTGTAATTTGTGGTTGTTGATTATTCTTCCACCATTCGTCACCCAGTTGTGGTTCCACCAGTTTTGGGGCTGCTGGTCTTCTTTTAGGTAACTCCGGAGCGGTCTCTGTTTGTAATGGATTGATTTTTGTATCTAATTCAAGTATATCTATAGCAGTTTCAATATTCCCATTACTGAGTAATAAACTTTCGAGAATGGAGTCTTGATTGGAGTAACCGTAACCAGTAATTGTCGCTACCTGGGATTTATACTGAGTATATTCAAAAGTAGTCAATTTTCTATGGGTCAATCTCGGTAAATCTTTTCTGAGTGAATTTGTCCGAGAGCGATTACCGTAAACATCCAGTCTTGATCGATTAGAATAATTTGAATTCGATCTTGATCTAGTTTCCAAAGTAGAGAAATTCGAATTCAGTCTTTGTCTGCCGTTGGAAGAGTCACTTTCGTAATCCTCGCGATCTATTTCATCATCTCTGAAGCGACCATTGATATATTTATCACGAATATACTGTTCAACCAGAGATTTATCATCATCACCATCGTAAGGAAAGGGAACTCGTTTAGGATTCCACTTCTTTTTTGCCTTTTTATTACCGATTCTACTCAACCTATCCACTTGACTGTTAGACCATTGGTCTAATGTTAAGGAAAGGACATGTGAAATATTGGCTGGACCCAACATTCGTTTATGGACGCTAGCGCATCTTCCACATAAAAAGATCCCTATGTTGTAGGAAGCCCATGTGGGATAAGTATTATTACATTCTCCACATCTATTGTCATTATTCTTATCATTTACAAGTTCAATCAACCGTCTTTCAATTTCTTTCTGTTGTTTTTTCGACATCTTGTGGTACCACTATTAATCAATGTAATAGTTCTAGATTAAAGTAGTTAAAGGTTGTTTGTATCCCCAAATCAAATCGTCCTTACCTCGCGTATTCTAAGAATAGACCGTTCGTTCACGATTTGTAATTTGAATGTTTTTCAAATCAATATGCATGAACCGGATTTTAACGGAATTAAAATTTCACAAATGGCTGCAAAATTAATTTGACCAAAGAGTTTGAAGGGGGTGTTCATCATATAGTGGAATAGGTATCTACCTAAACTTTTTGGTGGATTGTTTTTCCAGGTTTATTTGAAATGAATTTTTAATTTCTTCTGAGGGAGAATCGGATCACATTAAGACAATTGATGGTGGTCTTTTTCCTGAGGAATAGATATTATCAACAAGTAATTAGTATATATCGGTTGTTTATTGGATATCGTTAGAGATTGTCGACTATTCATTTTTATTTTGCGAGCCTACAGGTTCAAAGCGAATTTGCATACTACAGTAGGTGCTAAGCCACTTAAAAACGAAGATGGGTGTTTAGGGGAAGAGACTTAATCATACCGGTTAATGTGTTGTATTGCGTATCATTTATTGGTACATATAGTTGATATAGTCGATTTTCGTATTTTTTTGATTTTTGTAAACTTTGCAACTTTAGTGGAATATTCAAGACAAACTAAAACTATATAAATTTCCGTCTCTAGAATGTGCTGGGTTAAATATAACGTAATTGGCTCTTGTGTAACCCATGTAGTCACGTCAACATTAATTCTAGAATACACTTAAAATAAACGGCACAAGTCGGAAGATAAATTAGTTGAAAATTAATCGTATATACAACGTCGATCTAATACATCCCTAAGAAAAAAATAATATTAAGCAATATTTATCTATAAACTATATGCATGATCAATTATTCATCGTAATTGTTTTCTATTTGTAATTGTTGTAATTTCTCTGGTATTAGACTGACAGTTTCGACGTCTTTTGAGAGAAAGATTACTTCATTACATAAGAATTCGACATTTTCCAACCCCAAATTAACCTGTTTCAATTTTTCATTAAACAGGTCGATTTGTTCAGGACTCATGTGTTCACCTTGTTGTAAGGAAATATGGAACTCCTCGGGGAATGGGTCTGTATAATATAAATCGGTGGCACTATCATACAAAACTTGAGTCAACTGTTTGAATATGTCACTATTTTGAAAAGAAGCGGTCAAGAATACCTTGTCAGTGGTCAGACTGGGTAATAAATATAAGTGAGGCTTGAAGTTAAGTTTCAAGAACTTTGTTGGCGGTTTTGGCGGTATATTTAAAAATTGGGCCAATTTCAATTTTTGGGTAATATCTTTCTTACTGGTGACTAGATTATTTTCGGTAATTAAATCGTTGGTTTTTAAATACGATTTGAAAGTATCTTTTATTTGTTGAATTTGATAACCCTTTCCGATGGCATTGGATTGTAAGGACATATGGTGGCGAACGTAGGTATTCCCCACGTCTGTTGATACCCAATTAAGATCGGGGATCTCACATTGTTTGATAGCTTGTGCACATATATTATTTATTTTCGTCTGGACAGTCTGGCTTGGTTTCCAGGGTATGTATGTATACAAATTGGCACGTTTTAAATTTGCAAAGGCATTCATCGAGTAAATAGGTAAGTTTGTTATAGAATCATGTATGGGAGACGTTTCCTCGTCACTAGTTGGATCTTCTTCGTCTGATGAATATTGTTTGATCAAATCCATACATTAACCATACAAAATTGGAACTGATGGTTTGTCGTGTGGGAGACTTTTCACCAAAAAAAAAAAGATACACACAGACTGAGTAAATCTACTACGAGATGGTGGTAAAGGTAACACGAGATGGTGGTATATTTAACATACATAGGCCTGGAGATGGAATAGAACTAAAATAAAACAAACGCAAACTAATCGACATTCAAGCCAAATCTTGCTTCTTTACTTCATACAACTCTAGTTTATAACAAGGATTAGTGAATATGGTCAATAAACTATCAGTTTAACCATGTAGTCAATATTTCCCCCATTTACACCTAACGAAATCAAGAAAACTAGGAAATATCATGGACTACCAAAAACCGCCATGACTTCTTATCAGTATACCGACAGTCCTGACCTATGATTCACATCTAATGTTGATCCCTCTATATCATTTCTCACAATGTGGGTGAAATCCGCTCCTGTACCGGCCGATAGGAAAAAATAGATGTATTTTACCACAACAAGCATATTTTCTAAGCGATAACGGAGAGATCAGCAAGCAACCCTCCACCTCCACACTGGAGTAACAGCCACTCTATTGATATCTACGAAGTCTACGACAGAGGCTACTACGTATACCGTTTCGTTATCCTTTCTTGCTTTCATTTAACCTCTCGTTTGACCTCTTGTCCTTCTAGATTCGTCTCTAAATACTGGGATTAAACTTCCTGGTTTCGGAGTTTCGACTTCCAACTCCATAGCAATGTTTTCTTATCTTTTAAATGCCAAGACGTAAATCCAATGATACACATGGCTCTATTGTCATGTCGAAGATTTGCACCCACTTTATTCAACTTGAAACACTAATTTTGTGGGGGAGAACGGCGGTTTCAAAAAAATACTCATCGATTAAATTTTGCGTTTATGTATTTAACTAAAATATATATTTTTATTCTTTCCTTCGCTTTGATAGATAATGAAGTTTATCGACAAGCTAGGTTTTAAATCTAAGGATGAAATTTCCATTAATGAACCCGACGATTCTTTAAATGAATTGAAAATTCCTGACGAAATTTACAATTGGAAAATTGTCTTGATTGCCGTAACCGCAGCCTTCTGTGCTTGTATTATTGGTTACGACTCGGCTTTTATTGCTGGTGCCATCGCATTACCTTCATTCCAACTGGAATTCGGCTTGGACAAAATGTCAGCAGCAGAATCGACAGCCGTCCACTCCAAAGTGGTGTCGGTATTCCAGGCCGGTGCGTTTTTTGGCTGTTTAATCTTTTACCCGGTAAGTGAGAAACTCGGCCGTAAAATCGGTATGTTAATTTCGGGGTTCTTATTAACCTTTGGTTCGGCAATATCGTTATATTCGAGTGGTGCCCATGGTTTAGCAGCAATTTATGCTGGTAGAGTATTAACTGGGGTCGGCATTGGTGGATGTTCGAGTATTGTACCTATTTTCATCTCCGAATCGAGTCCGGTCAAAATTAGAGGTAAATTGGTCGGGTGTTTTGAAATATGTTGGCAAGTAGGAGCGGTGGTAGCGTTTTTCCTTAATTATGGAGTGGCAGAACACATCCCAGTTTCGCGTAAGCAATGGTTAATTCCATTTGCAATTCAACTTATCCCCAGTGGAATGTTTTGGATCGGTTGTTTTTTCGTACCTGAATCTCCCCGGTTTTTAATCAATGTCGGTAAGATCGACCAAGCAGCCAAAAATTTGGCCTATATTCGAAATCTCCCCCAAGACCATGAATATTCCAAATTCGAAATGACAATGTTGATCCATGATATCGAAGACCGGAAACTGAAATTGGGACCAGGATTTTTCGCTCCAATGATCAAAGTTTTCACCACCAAAAAACTCTTGTATCGATTATTATTATCAACTTCATTATTCCCAATGCAAAATGGGTCGGGGATAAACGCGATTAACTATTATTCACCAACAATCTTCAAATCGTTGGGAGTGACAGGGTCAAACTCGGCCTTATTATCTACAGGGATCTTTGGCTTGATCAAAGGGTTTGCCAGTTTGGTGTGGATTGGTTTTGTTGTCGAAAAGTTAGGAAGAAGACAAGCATTGATCATGGCGTCCATTCCATGTTCTATATGTATGTGGTATATCGGTGCCTATGTCAAAATAAGGAACCCGGTCGAGAAATTAGCTATGGGAATTCAATCAATGGATAGTGGTGGCCGAGCCGCGCAGGCCATGTTGTATATCTGGACGTTATTCTACGGAATGTCATGGAATGGTACACCCTGGGTGATCAATTCGGAGATCTATGCCCAAGACGTACGAACATTCGTCCAATCGATCAATAGTTGTTCTAATTGGTTCTGGGCGTTTGTGTTTGGATACTGGACCGGTGAAGCGTTTGCCGCCATGGGGTATGGGTTCTATTTCTTGTTTGCATCTTGTTTGATCGTGTTTCCCGTGGTGATTTATCTTTTCTACCCCGAAACCAAAGGGGTTCCTTTGGAAGCAATGGATTATTTATTTGAAGTCCCAGCCTGGAGAGCCCGTGCTTATGCCTTGGAGAAAATCGACCAAGAAAATGAAATGTTACGTCGGGAACAAGTAATGAATACATCTACCGATAAATTCGATGATGTTAATGAAGAAAATATCGAAATTGAAAACAAACTGTAATAAACAGAATTCTAAAGCGGTATAAATGATAGTTTATATCTGGAAAATATGAAAAAATGTGGCAATTTCAATGTCAGCTTTGAAGACAACATTTGTCATGAGAATTGTCCTATATTCAAATCTACCATAATTGTTATTCGCACAATTGTCACAAGATATATGTCAACATACATCTCATATCCTTACGCCGATGACGCTACTCACATAATGTCATACCATATTTAACACATCATACCATTTGATCATCAATCTGCATCATTATCATAAGTTTTTGTCATGCTTCAGACAATGTTACATTGATCAGGCGTATCGGACGTGATAACGGGTATTTCCCCACATACTACAGCCAGACGGACTTAGCAGTGAGACAATCAGGCCAGCGACCAGAAACGGTTGTTGTATATAGAATTAGAAAAAAAATAAGACAAAACTGGGTTTATTTTACACTTGTAGATTAACTACCGAGTATATATGTATAGTATACATATAAATGTATGCTTATACCCATGAAACTCCATATTAATTAAGTTGAGTGTGTCAAATACAACAAATGGTCCAAGGTGAGCCCCAACAATGACGCAGAAACAAGACGGAAAAATCATAGGCTGATAATAGTTAAGTGCACACATTAAGGTATGAAGGAAGAGGAAACAGAAGTAGAAACTAGTGAAGACAAAAGACGATATATTTTATGGTATGGTAGGTATAGTATTGGTAATAGGTAGAGAAGACTCAGGGTCAATTATTTTATAGAGTAGAAATATTTTATAACTCCAGATTGGGTTAAAATTTCACAAGCTATTTCCATGTCCGATATCACATTGTGGAGACACATGTAGAAAATCATGGGTGTTATATAATAGTAATAACAATACCCTGTAATTTCTTAATTTCTAAACTAGCTAGCAATGTCAGACGTAATAGTAGCTGAAGATTTGGAGGTCTTCCTCATGTTGAGTGATGCTGTAATCCATGAAACTACCCCAAACGTAGTACGACAATACCTTCATCCAAACTTTCCCAAGGATAAATTGGATGAATACATAGCCACCTACACCAAACCTTCCGATACCCCTCGATTCATTGAAACTGCTTTGCAGACTCTCAATAGAGGTACTAATAAATCAATCAGATTCTTCAGGTTGTTAATGGGGTCCTTAGATTCTAGAATTGTCTCGCCTTTCTTAACTAATGGCTTGACTTTGATCAGAGATATGGATTACGAACAAAGAGCAGCTTTGTTACGTGCTTGGAGAGATTCTCCTTTGGAACAGAAAAGAAGGTTGTATAGAGTGATTTATTCCTTTACCATCACCTGTTTTGTCAAATCAGCTACCGATTTACATAATCAAGCAGTTGGTTATGTAGGTAGGGAAAATAGAGATAAATTGTATGAAACACAAGTTTTGGATACCTTCAAGTATAAATTCATGGACAAACCCAGGATTGAAGGTCATGAATTGTATTTACCCAATTTCGATGTCTTGATTATTGGTTCAGGTCTAGGCGCTGGGGTCGTCGCCAACACTGTCGCTGAAGCTGGATTCAGTTCCCTAGTTTTGGAAAAGGGGAAATATTTCTCCAATGATCAATTGAATATGGATGATGCGACTGGTTCTGATTTGTTTGAACAAGGGGGTGCTTTACCCGCAGTTAACCAACAAATCTTTTTGATTGCTGGTGCCACCTTTGGTGGTGGGTCGACAATCAATTGGTCGGCGTGTTTGAAAACCCCTTTCAAAGTCAGACAGGAATGGTACGAGAAACATGGTCTTGATTTCGTCGCTACCCAGTACTATGATGACTTGTTACAATACGGTTGGGACAAAATGGGTGCGTCCAAAGACCACATTAAACATTCCCTCGCCAACCAGGTCCTCGTAGATGGTGCTAGCAAATTAGGCTACAAATCCAGAACCGTCGAACAAAACTCAGGTGGACATGAAAACCACTCGTGTGGTATGTGCCATTTAGGTTGTAAGTTCGGGGTCAAGCAAGGTTCGGCCAATTGCTGGTTTAGACAACCTAGTGAACGAGGGACCCAATTTATGCAACAAGTCAAGGTATTGAGTATTTTACATAAACACGGTAAAGCCATCGGTGTTTTGGCGAGAGATGAAGAAACTGGTATTGAATTCAAAATCACTGGTCCCAAGAAAATTGTAGTATCTAGTGGTTCCATCAATACCCCCTTAATCTTGCAAAAATCAGGGTTCAGAAATAAACATATTGGGTCCAATTTGAAAGTCCATCCATGTTCGGTTATATTTGGTGATTTCGGTGACGACATTGATTCTGCCCCTTATAAAGAATCCATCATGACTTCGGTGTGTAATGAAGTTGAGGATTTGGATAATCAATACCATGGTACCAAGATTGAGACCATGTTGCATGTTCCTTATATTGAATCGCTTTACTTACCTTGGGATTCAAGTGATCAACTCAGAACTACTTTGTTGAAGTATAAACAATACGTCACCTTATTACTTCTTAATAGAGATACCGGGTCCGGATCGATCACCTACGATAAGACCAAACCCGATGCCATTTCATTCGATTATAAGGTTAATAAAACCGACAGGAATAATATTTTGCAAGGGTTTTTGACCGGGGCTGATATCCTTTACATTGAAGGGGCATTAGAAATCATTTCCCCTCAAGCTTGGGTACCAGTATTCAAATCGCAAAAACCAAAACATGCTAGAAGCATAACCGATCCTGATTATGTTGAATGGAGAGCTAAAGTCGAGAAGATTCCCTTTGATTCTTATGGTTCACCATATGGTTCTGCCCATCAAATGAGTTCCTGTAGAATGTCGGGCAAAGGTCCTAGCGACGGTGCCCTTGATACCAAAGGTAAGTTATACGAATGTAGCAACCTTTATGTCGCTGATGCCTCAATCATGCCTACTGCTTCGGGTGCAAATCCTATGATTTCCACCGTGGCGCTTTCTAGACATGTGGCCCTAGGACTCGTGAAGGACTTACAACCCCAACCTAAAATCTAGATCCTACAGTGTACTATCTGGATACTACAATTTGTTTCGTGTGTTTTATAAAATTTGATTGATTGAGAGAAGTGACTTTATATAGTTTAATGAATAAACCGTTTAATGAATTTACCGCATTTTCTTTGGTGGTAACATTTTTTACCACATTATATAAATTTAGTTTTTATCACCAATGGTATCTATATCCCAATAAGTTGTAGGTAAATACTAACAATGTAGCCACCAAAGAGAGGAATTTCTCCACAAGAGAAGAAAAACATGTTGATGGCCTGGTTTCATCAGAGTCATGATTTTTATACCTTGAAACAAATTGAGAAGGATGGATCAAAAGCATCCAAAATACCAGGAATGCAGATCAAAGACATATTGCAAGAACTCATAGATGATGGTTTGCTCAATTGTGAGAAATGTGGTAATACTAATTTATACTGGAGATTTAAATTCGATTTTATCAAACAGCAAAATGACAAATATGACCGATTTGCTCTAGAATTGGATAAATTGAAAGAGCAGATTGGAAAGGTAGAAAAAGATACAATTAGCGAACAAAATTTACGTCAATCCCAGATAGATGGAGTTGATCGAGACGACTTGGTTGCTGAATACGATAACTGTGTCAAGAAGCACCAGCAATTATCGGATGCAAACACAAATGCCCAGATTAAACCTCAATTGCAAAACTTAGTTCGTGGTATAGACACATATACCGATGCAATCGAGTGTTTGATTAGTTATTTTAAAAATACTGGAGTCGATGAGAAAATGATCAGACAAGAATTTGAAATCCCCGAATCGTTTGAAGATCGACCAGTAGTATAAGTTCTTGTATGAAGATATGAAGATACAAAAATTTCCAAGTTATAATTCTATTTTTATATTTACCCAAATATAGATATATTTACATATTATTCGACATTGTAAACAACACTTGAACAACTTAAAAAGTATTTCAATTTGTTTACATCCGTCTCCTCAGTTTCATGGCCAGCAAAACCCAAAGGACCTCGATCACATTCACTACATACCAATAATCGTTCAATTTTGAAGGTTGTCGAATCAATTTCTGGCTGTTGCAAGTCGTCGCTCGGTCTCGAAACTCCTATATTATCAAAGTCCCACACATCATTGATTTTCAAGAAATCTTCCTTGCCTTCACCACTTGATTCTTGGGGTTGAACCATATCTGGGGAATTTTTCACAGTTTGGAAATTTTCATATAATGATTTGTTAACCAGTATGATTCTGGCATTGCATTTGGTGAATGGACAACGTAATATCACCTTCTTCTCCTCGCCCACTAACTTTCCTAGGTCTATTTGATCGTAATGACTATTCATCTTCGTCTTACAAAAAATTTACATTTGAAATTCTCAGATTTGTGTCATACCCGTTAACTACAAAAAATTAAAGAGTGGTAAAAAAGATGGTAAAAGCAAGCGTAATATAAAGTAGAGAATTCCAAGTAAATCTAACCCAGCAGGATCACGATGGTAACTAAATTGGAGAAAAAAAAGCAATTGGTTAACTGGTGGGATTTCAATAAATGGAGGGTTTTCGGTATGACGCGCAATATCGTGAAGGCAATCTAGAACAGAAGTATGATGTACAATGCCATGAAGTTTAATCTAGAACAATAGTATAATGGTCTAGCAATCTGTGGATGACCGTTCTAGAAGTGCTGGTTAAACTAAACCCATCATGCATCAATTTAATGGAAAATTTCCTAATTTGGAGGAAATGTCAACATGCATCAAACCTTAGATTAATTGAGATCAACAACAACTTATTCGATACTTCAAGCTACCACTTCTTATAGTATAGTATTAGTGACTAGGGAATGAGGATATGGCAATGAGAAACAGATATTGGACGCTGTTTTTTGTCGTTTGGCTATTGCAAATTGCCCTGGTAGCAGCATCGTGGAATACGCTATACTCATACGAAGATGGGAACATTTACATCCATCTCAAAGACAACAACTTGTTACAACTCAACTTCTCGATCACTGGGTTTAGCAACCTTGAATATTCCGATTATACAGAGTCTGAATTGAATATTGCTAACAACCAACAAGTTACAACTTTAGCGACCCCACCCACAAATTCGACATTATTCTTGATAGATAAAAACCTTTATGCCATTCATGATGATTCGGCAGCACCAACTGGAGGACAAATGTCTTTATCTAAATTCATAAATAATGCTTGGACGAAAGTATCATTAGACTTTTCCGGTGTTGGAGATGATGTAGCATATTACAATTATCCCACGGCATTAACTGTACCCGGAAACAACCATACAGTTTATATATATGGTGGAATTGACGAAGATACCTTGACAATCTCCAATCGATTACTTTCAATTGATATTTCTACGATGAAAGTTGCCAATATATCGACGGCTACCAAACCACAAGCGTTTTTTGGGGCTTCCAATGTATTGGCGCCAGATCCTAAAACACAATTAGTAATTGGAGGCCAGAGTGATATTGGTTGGTTGAATATGTATCAACTAGCTTCCTGGGATTTTTCAGCAGGTTGGTCGTTTTTCCAAGTACAAGATGATGAGGATACGGTTACCGTGAATTCGAGACAGTTTGCCTTGCCATTACCTATTTTCAATCCGTTACCCAATAATACAGAATCGACAATTAATGATTTATTAAAAATTTCCGAAGTTTTTTTGATTGCTGGAGAAGATGATTCAGGTCAAGCTACACCAACTTATGCCAAATTAAACATGAAAACTAATGATTGGATATGGAATACCACTTTGAGTATTGATATTGATGAAACGGAGATATTAGGAGCAGCGATGATTTTCAATACCTTGGTAACTGTCAATTCATCGAGCGTACAAAAACGAGATGGGTCAACTAGTTACAGCCTAAATTTGTTTGATATCAATACATTCCAATCCGTGTCCAGTTTGAAGACCAATGTTGTGACTAAATTACAATCTCCAATGGCAGCGAGTTCCCAGAAACAATCGGTGCTATTGAAAGCAATCTTGGGGACATTAATACCATTGTTTGTTTTGGTAATAGCAGGTTTCGGATTTTATATTTATAAAAAACGACAAGGAAAACAAAATGAAGATGAAGACATTGATTATCAATTGGGGGCATTTGACAATGAATCGGTGTTCTCATTCCATAGTACAAAAATCAAGCCGTATGTTGAGAATGATTCACATAGTACCTTAGATGCGGCATCCATAGATTCCTGGTTCAAGAAACGACAAGAATTCGATAAAGATTTGTTGCAAGCTCCAGTTAGAAATTTCAATGAATCGAATGAGACTTTAAGTGACGAAGCCACGATGTCCGACGTCAGTGAAATGAAATTAATTACAAAACCTAGTGCCAAACTCCAAGTAATACCGGGTGGACCCAAACTACAAATCCAAACCAATCTAATGGACAGATCAGTATCGAAATTGAAAAAGTCGTTCAGTATTAGACTGCCACCTCCAGCGGCATCTCCTTTATCGGCCATACCTACTAACAAGGAAAACCAAGTGATAAGAAACGGGACCTTGAAATATGATAATGACGACCAACCTACTGACTCGCCATTTGCCGACCAAGACTCTGTCGACATTACCAATTTCGAAGAAAACTCCGACTCTGATGTCGATGACCGAATGGATGTACAATTTTTAGTTAGCTCGAAGAGAAGATCAATATTGAAAGTGGTCAATCCTGAATTAAATGATATAGAAGAACATGACGCTTTTGAGAATGATAAGTTGATAGAAGAAGAAGAATCACAACTAGATATCACAGAAGAAGACGAACATGCACCTTTGAAAGGTCGCACAAGTAGACAGACTTCCATCAGACAAAGAATACCGTCGGGAAACAAAATACTGTACGAGCTATGAGAAAAATTATGTATTTTAGGTGACTTTATGTATTATTAGGATATAGTGTATTATACAACAATTGAAGCAGAAATGAACTCCTCCTGTTGCAACCAATACTTGAAAAACAATGAAGGATTAAGCAATTCCAGTGCGCTAAATCAGTCGGTGGTATAAATAGATATTAAAAAACAGAAAACAAGTATTGTTGATGCTACTAACAAAGCTATATACTATATACTATATCATCTCTACTTAATCCTTTAGTTAATTGTAAGTTTTATCGCTTTCTCTTTCTTGTGGAAATTTAACGTAGCCTCGTTTTTTTGTGGTGGAGTGTGACAGAAAAATTTACAGCAATATCAACTACAATAAATAAGCAACTACAGTGGGAGTATTTAGTAGTAAAGAATCAATTGAATAGAGTAGTTGATATTGGTACTGGTAAGAATTGATTGAATTGGATTGTTAAATACGAGGAAATTTAAAATATTTAAGGCTTATTGCATGAACATCAATTCTAGGATAACATGGATAAACAGGTTCAGATGGACGACTATCAATCGAGCAAATGGCTCAATACGATAGAAGATGGGAGCTTCCCTCAGTCACAACTGCAAAAACCCGATGATCCAGCTTTATTATTTCGTCAACAACATCAACAAAACAATCAACAGTCGAACCAAGGTATACTACAACGTCAACAGAACAATCAAGAGGTGCTGCAACAATCTCACGAACAGCCAGAACCTGTCAGTGAAGATTTTGATATGTTTGGAGTGGATTTGAATACTAATGATACGTATTTAGACCAAGGAATGTTTAATATGCCTGGTGCGTTTAAGCCCGATCCCATGGACTTGGATGAATCGCCGCCATTCACAATAGATCTGCAGTTTCATGTGGATACTTATGAGACGCCAAACTTTGCATTGACTAAACCACAGGCAATGGAGCAACAATCATCGATGGAGCAACCTCAAGAAAATGATCAATGGCAACAGCAACTACTACAAGAACAGAATTCTCAGGATAATATTATCATCCAGGAAGAGCAACAGTCACTACATGATCAATTACAGTCTGATCAGAATTATCTACATCCAAATAGTCTCAAATTTCACCAGCAACAAGAACCTAGCCCGTTTGATGCTAATTCCATGCATTCAGAAGCTCATCACATTTCCAGTAATCCTAACGACCATTTACGAAAGGGCTCCATTGACAGTTATTATAATAATCCCACGTATCAGAATTATCAATTGATGAATTCATTTAGTACTGGAAGTTTAATGGCACAGAACAACAATGTGGTAAATAATCAAATCCACCTGGAAATGTCTCCTTTGACAACTACGACTTCATTGACTCCGTCGGTCAATTCCATGCATTCGACCCAACCATCATTTTTCTCGGCTCATCAATACTTTTCTCGAAATTCAATCGACCATTCCTCAAATCCTTTACCTGGCGGGCATTTTGATTTGTACTCAAGACCATCCATTGATAGCCAGAAACCGGGGCGTCCCGGTAGATTCAACACATTTTCCATTTCAAACATGATTCCATTCATGAATGATCGAAATCAACAAGCACCGGTATCTCCTCCGTCCCCCAGCTCATACCTCAATAATCAACAACAGCAACAATTAGCTCAAACTCCTCCTAAATCGCAACCACCACAATCCAAGGGTCTTCTTTTGCGATCTATTTTCAAAAGTAATAATAATGATAATAATAATAATGATAATAATGGTAATAGCAATAATTTGAAGTTAAATAATAACCAATTGACTGAGTCTGATTTTCAAAAAGATTATAATAATTTCATGGTGACTAGTCCAACAAAAGAGGAGCCCGAATTTGATACCATGGACTACACCCCAGCCAAGAAATCGAAAAAACCTAAGAGAAGCATCTTCAATAGATTCAAAACTCCGATCAAGGACGAAGAATTGAACCAAGATGATGCCCTCAAAGCGGCTATTAATAATCTTTCAAATAGTGGGAACTTATCCGATCTCACAGATCGAAGTAATACAAATGTCTTGGATAATAGCAGTTTTGATAACGCTAATGGTGGCTTACAACCAGGAAACCAATATAATACGACAATTAATAGCAGTGGTAGCAATGTTCTTGCTCAGGACACCTCAAACACTAGTCTCAACAATGACACCGAGAAGGGTGACCTTGACGCCACGTACCTGAATACGTCTAATCAAGAACCAAACTACGGGGCTCTATTTGAAAACGTTGGTAAGCGAAAGAATATCGTTAATAGAAAAACCAAACCCAAGATCAAATCAGAGCCTCAATCCGACGGCAGTTATCAGAATTCTATTGCAAATACTGAAAGGTCTTCTCAGCTAAACGCAACCCAAAGTAAAGGAGATGGTGTGAGTGTGTCATCATCGAATGCTTCATCTTCATTATACCGTCAAATGAGCGAGAATAGTCAAAGTCACACTTATGACGAAGGCTCAATGTCACCTAGTACCCCTGATGCCAATTCATCGACGTTTGTTTCAGCATCTAAACGTATCCTTGGATCGAAATTGAATCCGAAACGAAAAGCACTGGTCAAAGAGCCAGCTGTTACCAATGGACCTAACGGCGAAGAAGTGGAGGTTGATTTGTCCTCATTAGATCTTCCTCCAGACACTCAAATATTTCCTACAAGTATCATCAACTCCAAGAATCGTACAAGGGGCCGTAAAGAAAACAAGCAGGCTGACATGGTTGATACTACCAAGATTTATTTATGTAATTATTGTTCAAGAAGGTTCAAGCGTCAGGAACACTTGAAACGTCATTTTAGATCATTGCATACGTTTGAAAAACCGTATGAATGTAACTTGTGTCACAAGAAGTTTTCACGATCTGACAACCTTAATCAGCATTTGAAGATCCACAAGCAAGAAGAAGAAGCAGCGGCTGCAGCCGCTGCAGCTGAAGGTGTCAAAATAGAAGCAGGTGATTAAATTTATTTAGTTCTTCAATGAGAAAGTTTATACTTTAAATAATTTATAATAATATTTTCATTACATTATCTACAATTTTCATAAAACTTATAACGTCTTAATTTATTAAACTATAAAAGCATGCGAATTGAACTTTAACTACAATCATCGTTAAATCATTGATATTTAATTAACCGGGGGCATCATACCATCACTTGTTGACGATGTTAGCTGATCCACTAGTTTATCGGAAGTGAATTCATCAAGATAATCATTCCTGGTTTTTGACTTGGATGGTGGTTTAATAACACTATTATTCGTGCTACCTAAATTGCCTCCTACACAAATATTTCTCTCTCTATGTTTTTTTAGAGCATCCAATCTAGCAAACTCTTTTCCGCAAGGGCATTTGCAATGTCTGGCTTCTAAATGCCCCTTAACATGTCTATTCAAATCATGTTGTCGCACAAATTTCTTTGGGCAGTATGAGCAAGCAAAAGGTCTGTCACTTAAATGGGTCTGTATATGCGACCTTACATTATATCTTCTTGTAAATTTCTTTCCACAGTCTTGATAAACGCAAGTGTATGTTTTGGTTTCATCAGGACCTTCCCAATATTGATCTAGTTCGCCTGGTGGCAACAATGAAGTTTTCTTTATCCTTTTAGGCGTTGATTGTTGTATATGTCTCTTAACATCTTTCGAGCCTTTGATATTTGGCGATATTATTGGACTCCATTCCAATTGAACTTGGTTTTT
>JAXQKE010000088.1:81978-131455 GCA_037042355.1 Candida sp. Y128-05E | reverse complement strand
TAATCGTCGCTTGGCTGCGAATTATTGTCTACAGTATAATACAAAGGTTAATATGTAGTACTTAAAAATAATACGTACCTATAGTTGTATTCACTAACTGCTTCACAGTTCGTGTTATAATGATCCTCCAGGGATATCACCATCGATTCTAGAATCATCATACCTTGTCACCTCTTGAGTCACTTCTGCCAATTGTCTCAACATTATTGTTGGATGTTTTCCTAATTCATGTAATTCTTTAATTATACCCACAGGTTTCTCTGCTAGTTTTAATATTCGTTCTTTGTTTCCATAGCAAACCACCAAGACATATTTACTCCAGTCACTCCTAGGGATATGGTATCGTTTCATTGCTTGTTGAAGTATCTTCAAGCATGAATCGTCTGTACTGGCACGTAATTGTTTCAATGGTTCATTAGACGGTGGTTGTTGGTTATAAAGATTGTGCGAATTGGTTTTGATGCTGTTGGTCGATGTAGTTTGTTTTAATACAGGTTTCTTCTCTTCTAAATTAGTCAAAGACTGAGTTGGATTTATTAATTTCGGTTGTGATTTTGTTTCGAGAATCTTTGGTCTTTCAGATAATGATCGATGTAATCCTGATTTTTCCTTCTTATCTGGATTTTGTAATTTGAAATCGGTCCTTGTTTCTGTAAGTTTTGGAACTGATTGCTGGATTATTTTGCCTGTACCCATTGATAATAAACTGCCACTCGAAAATCTATGGGAGAATACAGACGTGGGACTAGGAACTTCCATATCGACCGTCTTTTCATCAGAAGTATCTGATCGGAAGGAAAATGTAGGCGAATCAGATATAGGTCCTGGATCAAGGGTTGGTGTTGGTAACGGTTTCAGTTCTTTTATCATCCGGACCACTGGAATCAAGTCGGTTTTTAGTTTGACAAAACTCTCTTGCAATCTTTTGAAGTCTCCTTGAGTTTCGGGTGATAAGGGTAATGAATCGGAATTGGTATTACCAGCAATCGAGGCTATCAAGGGGGAATTCTTCATTGTAGCAATCTTCTTCAACATATCTTTAATTAAGATTGTAGATACTAGCAAACTCTCGTGGGAAATGTAATTATTATTGACATTAATGTTGTTTAAATTGTATTCGGGATCTGAAAATGATGTAGGAGGATTTGATTGATAATGCTGGCTTATCAATTCAGTAATGTTTTTCTTAATTATCAACCGACTGCTCAACTTTCTTATCCCTAATTCCAGCAAATGTTGTGTAGTGATATATGGTAACAAACTACCTTCTATATTCTGATCTAGAAATGTATGAGAAATGTATTTTTCATCTTCTGGTAAGATCGATTCAACAAATGATGCTACTTGAGCTGGATCCCACTTCAAAAACACCTCGCCCATACTACAAAACCACCTGTTCTTTCTGATCTACTTGTATTGTTTTCTAGCATTCCTGGCATATCGTCTTGAAACTTTAAATTATATACAGGAATAAGGTATAGCCGGAAACAATCGTTTGGTTTCAGCCGAGTTTCTCCCTACACGGTGTGGCTGGAACTGGATTTAGCGAGAGGCTTTCCTAAAGCTAAGTAGTTGGTAATGGCTGTTTTACAACCACCTCAACAGGGGGTCTTACACCATTATGCTTACAATTTAACGGCATTTGAGTTCACAAAACATCCTCAGGAGGTTATTCCCAATGTTTTGATCGTTGTGGCTGGTTTAGGTGATGGGTTATTGAGTGTGCCTTGGATTCCCCCTTTAGCAGCTCAATTGGAATCGAGTAATAAGGATAAAAAGCCAAGCGAAAGATGGGTAGTGGTACAAGCTGTCTTAAGATCGAGCTACGACGGATGGGGAACTTCGTCATTAGATCAAGATATTAAGGATTTATCAAAATTGGTAACTTATTTGCGCAAGGAACAAGGGAGAGCTAAAGTAGTTTTGGGAGGACATTCCACAGGTAGTCAAGATACTTTGGGTTATTTATCTTCACAATTGAGTGGTGATAAAAGCATTGATGGTGGGATTCTCCAGGCGGGGGTTTCCGATGTCGAGGCAATGAATTTACTGTTGCCTTCGGGAGAATTGGAAAGTTTATGTGCCGAAGTTCAACGGGACTATTTAGATGCTGGTCGTGAAAACGAGATTTTGCCCCCAAAGTTCAGAGAAATCGCTTTCAACACCCCAATTACTGCTCACAGATTCTATTCGATTGCTAAATCTGGCGGTATTGAGGATTTATTTTCGCCAAATTTAACACAAGAACACCATAAGAAAACTTGGGGTTGCGTAAATAAACCTATCTTGGTATTACCAGGTGGCAAAGATGAATTTGTTGTGAAAACAACCGATCAGAATAAATTATTACAAGATTGGCAAGCAGCAACTAAACCAGACTACTGGACTAGTTTAAGTCACGTTATTAAAGGTGCCAACCATAAGATCGATCATAGATCCGATGAAGGAGCTGTAGAGGATCTTGTGTCTACAATTATCAAGTTTTTAGATACGTTAAGTTAGTTTTCTTTACTGGGCATCATATTTGTTAATATTTATTAAACTATGGATCGTATTTTTTGACTTTTGCGAGTATTGTCTTATAATAAACCTGTAAACTAGCATCTTCTGTCATTAATTTACTATCTAAACTCGGACTTGACTTTTTGAATATACCTAAAAATCCAGTCTTTTCCTTTATTGACATTGATTTAAATTCATCATTCAAGTCATTCTCAGTTGGATTTAATCGAGAAATTAGGTACCTTGATTGTGAATGATTGGTTTGCGTGATTATTATTTTTGGTTCAAATTGTCTATCGGTTGTTAATTGCTTTGCAAATTGAATTGGCTCTTTGAATTCCAGAGAATCCAATAAATGATCATTACTAGATGGATGTAATTGTAGTTTATTCGTGTAGTCTTCGCCAAACAGATAATATAAAATAATCTGGAATCCTGAATCTAGAATTAACCAACAACCGGTGCTATTTAAACAATTCGAATCTAGTGATAATGGGATAGGTTCGGAATCAGCAAATTTATATAATTTAGGCTGGATTATAGTAATTGATGTTTTGAAATCTTCACGAACAAACCAACTATAATAAAATGTAGATTCATCGGGACTATTGTTAAACGTGTTAATTAATTGAGGATTCTTCCTTAAATTATATATTAGAGCAGGTAACAAGTGGAAACTTTCATTGATTCTGTAAATTTGATTCAATCTAGAATATGGATTAGTGGAATACTCGGCAATATTGTTTATCTTATACGAAACATCACCGAAATGATATAATAACTTTATTAATGACTTGTCAATAAGATCAACTATTTTGGTAGGATCTTCGGAGTCTGCTGATAGTTTGTTCACTAATAATCGACTTAATAATATCGTCCAACACTCTTGATCAAACCCTTTCAACAACTCGTTTTCGCGAAGACTATCGCCAACCTTACCTTTCGGAAACGAGAAAGAATTCGTGGATAGTCTTTTTATAGTAGTTATTCTTAATTTCCAACAATTTTCCTGCAAATCAAAGAACTTCAATTGGAACTGAACATAAGTAGCTTTGGTTGATTTTTCGGTTATATTAGTTGAACTTTTGAGAGTATTGATGCCGAAATATATTCCTAGACTGTTATTCTTGGGTAACGCAGGAAGCCTCCATCTATTTGTAAACAATTTTTTAGTGGCAGATGAATCGTATTCGGTAACATGGTCAGATATCTTATCATCATGGATATGATATTTATTTTCAGCTAATGCAAAAGTTGAAGGTAATGCGTATCCCCCTCCAAGTAGATGGGAAACTTTTAAATGGCTAGAAGTGGAAACTGATAATGTATGATTAATTGACAAAGTCAGAAACGATTTCAAAAGTGAAGTTTGAAATCGATTCAGGTTCCAGTTTTCAAACATGTAAATGTTCCCCATAGTCGATGAGATCAATGATTGCATTTCTTTCAAACCAACTTGTTCAACCGACCCCACGAACACATCAATAGAACATGAAGTGACGTTTTCTGGAATATTAACCTCAGTGGTCCGTTTAGAGTCGGACTTTGCAACATCCCAAGCTTGCAGATAGCTTACACCACATGCGATGTATGCCAATGTATCATAGAATTGTCGGCAATTCTTGAACTGGAGTGACTTGGATTCAACAAGGTTGGCGTGAGATCTTATAGAATCGCCAAGTTCGACAATATTCCCTGGGAGTAAAGTTGAAGGTCCTGAAGTGAAAAGTTTCAAGTAATTAAATGAGTTCAGGCACTTGTTGGCCAATAAAATAGCCGAATAAAGTGCTAAACCAGTGCATCGTGGAATTCTCGAGGTATCGATAATTTTCGGGGTCAACCCACCAGTAATCTTAGAAATCTCCAGTTTATTCTGTTTATTCAATTCCCATATTAACTCATTACCCATTTTCCTGGTTAGCTTATCAATAGTCGATTTTTCAAATAAACTGGCATTATCAGAAGCTATATCCTCCCCAGATATATGAACCAGATCATTGTTCCCATGAAACTTTACAGTATCACTATATGTCACCAAAGTAAAGTAATGATTCTGGGGCAACGACTCAATCGCTAGGATTAAAGATTTCTGTAAATTTTGCCAATCGTCAATACCTTGATGTTGATATAAATCAACAATGAAAATATGATTGATCTTGTAGTTATTTACATTAGTTATATCTTGTGGAAGCTTATACTCTATAGAAGTCGAAGACTCTCTTAGTTCTATAGGCCAATCATCGACCGAGGCTGCAGTTGTAGGCAATTGCAAATCCCCAGGTAAGGTATTAGTTCTTTCACAGAAAGGACACCACCATATCCCACTTTGCTTACTATATCTGATATGAGGATTAATGTGATTGTCACATGTAGCACAAGTTATAGGATTAGAAGTAGTCTGGGGAATCTCTGATTTATCATCAAATGGAGTATATAAGCATCCCAATGGAGTCACCAATTTTGTATTTTCCAACCTCGTCAATGGAAGCACATTCCAGTTGAACTTGACCGAGCCATTTTCGTTTATTTGACTATCCATCTACCTTCAGCACCAGTATCAACATACCCATTGTCATTGAACCAATGTTATTTTGTGCGCGGCTCGATCTAGATCGTTATCAGTTGAAGTGAGTAGCCAATGAAATCACCAAATTCAACAATAGATTATTTTGATTGTGGAGCGTAAGGACATAATTGAAGAGGAGACGACTTAACAAATCAATGGTTCCAAGAGGAAGAAAGAGAGGAGCGATAGGTAATAATGATGGTATTGAGAAATAGATATTTTGCAATATCCACTGGTTAAACTGGCATTAGATTGAGTGAGAAACTGCAGAGTAGCCGGAGGAGCAGGAGGAGGAGAAGTGATTGGCGAATATTTTCTGCTTCTTCACTCACATTTTATGCTGACAAATAGCTGGGGTATGCTGTGGAAATGAAATGATTCGATGATGACGTAAATCACAAAATTAATTGGTAATATATCGAAAGTTTAATTGTTTATGATTGTCTTTTGTCTTCTGACAATCACATTGTTGCCTTGCATACCATCTGCCATTGCATGCTACTAGCTTTTGATGGGATTTTGAAAATGTGGCATTTTCAACCACACCCACAGTTGCGAAATAAGGAGTTTGGGGATTACTATAAATATTTCAAGTTTAACCAGATTGATATTAGTATTACATTACAAATAAACAAATATTTATCTAAATATGGCTACTATAACTTTACTGCATGGCACTAATATCCATTCACGGATTGAAGAAAATGGTTATGTAACTGTTCCCCAATCTTCGTTTAAACCCGAAAACAAAATCTTTCGTCCCAGTTGGAAAGCTGAAGAAACATATAAGCCTTTGGAATTCTTTGAACATACTGATCCTGGCTCAAGGGCTGATCCTGAATTATCTAATTTGTTTCCAAAGTCTGGTAACCATGAATTGAAAAATATTACCCCCAAATTTGGTACCGAAGTTAAAAATGTCCAATTATCTCAGTTAGATGATGCTGGTAAAGATGATTTGGCTCTTTTTGTTGCTCAAAGAGGGGTGGCTGTATTTAGAGATCAAGATTTAACTTCGAAAGGTCCAGAATTTATCACCAATTATGTCAAACATTTTGGCCGTTTACATATTCATCCAACCACTGGATCTATTAAAGGCCACCCCGAGTTCCACGTTGTTTATCGTGCTGCTGGTGAAAATGACTTTTTAGCCAATAGAACCAACTTGGTTCAGTTCCATTCCGATGTTTCTTATGAATTACAACCTCCAGGTACAACATTCTTCTCGGTTATTGAATCTCCTGAATCAGGTGGTGATACCTTATTTGCCAATACAGTTGAAGCTTACGAAAGATTATCGCCCGCTTTCCAAGAAAGATTAGAAGGTTTACATGTTTTGCATAGTGCAAAAGAACAAGCCGATAGTTCACTGTCCCAAGGCGGGTTTGTTAAACGTCAACCAGTTGCCAACGTCCACCCTTTGGTACGTATCCACCCTGTCACCGGAAAGAAAGCGCTTTATGTTAATGCCCAGTTTTCGAGAAAGATTGTTGAGTTAAAAGACGAAGAATCAGCATTCTTATTGAACTTTTTATACAATCATATCTCTTCATCTCATGATTTACAAATTAGAGCAAGATGGGAGCCCAATACTATTGTTCTCTGGGACAATCGTATTACTTCCCACTCCGCCATTTTTGATTACTCAAATGAGCATAGATTAGCCTACCGAGTCACCCCTCAAGCAGAAAGAGTTATTGATGATATTGCCAACTTGAATAAGCCCGATGTCAATCGCGTTCTTTAGTTGATCTAAATAGTTGGTGAACATAAAATTTTGTGTTTATTGAATGTAGATAAATTTTACCTGGCCATTTATGCTTTTTTAATTTCATATTTCCATTCGATACTTGGAAGTCCTTTTACAATTGATTTGTCTTCAAAATCAGGAACTTTAGACATGCCCACCCCTTCTAATACCTTGATGGAACCAATATTCTCTGAATCGGTTATACCCGAAACAATGGGAACGTTTTTCGACAATAAGTAATTTACGAGCGAATTTGCTACTTCTTTGCCAATGCCTTGGTTCTGATACTTTGGTGAAATATTAAACCCAATTTCAGCCTCTGATCCTCTCACGACATAACAACAATCACCAGCAACTGTATTACTCTCCTTCGAGACAACAACTAGACTGACATACTTGTCAACCTTATCAAAACCGGTGAATGGGTTATTATTGATATAATCTAAAGCATCTTGTTTACTATATGGTTCCCACAATTGAAACCTCGCTACCTCCGGCAAGCATCGGTACGAATATATACTATCGTCATCTTCTTTACGAAGGGCTCGTATCAACAACCTTGTTGTTTCCACCAAATGATCCGACATGGCTAGTAATTTCACAATTCATTTTTCAATTTCAACTGGTTCCAAGATCACAGTTTTCACCAATATTGGGAACTTGGTAGAACATAATCTCAAGTGCTACAAATCAATATTGTGGTGGATATCGCAGAGGATACCTGGAGCAATTTAGGTGAATTTTAATTGGAAACATCTACTAAAGTTTACATGAATTTAAATTAGAAATCATAGATTGGGTATACAAACTATGGAAATAATACACTATGAGGTAGTAACACTATAAGCAGATCAACCGATACTTTTCTTTAAACAATGTTGCAACATATGGCGAAATGTCCATCGGCATAGTCTGAGTCTTTTACCCAGTTGACATTATCTTTACCAGCGTTGGTAGATTTGGTAGATTTAGTATTGTTTTGAGAAGCCATTGTAATTGTTGTTTTTATGATTGTAGTAAGTATATATCAACCCCAGACTTTGGGAAGTATTTATACAAGTTTCAGAAATTGCTTCTCCGTGATCATTAACAAATGTGGTACAAATATTATTCATCAAAATTGGCTTAATTGGCTGATCACAGAACAAATTATTACCTGTTTGGTGTTCATTAATGGTATATGAAACATCGTACATCATGTATGTAATTAACTCAAGATCATCAACCGATTCACATAATTACCTAATTGGTCGACGACAATAGCAAAGAATCAGAAACAAGCTTCTAGAAAAGGCTTTGAATGACTCAAATTACAACAAATTAGGGGCAATTGTGAATCTTAAATCAAACACTTTACAACCCAACTTGGGGAATAAGCTGGGCAAGATTGAAGTGAATTTTCTGTGTTAATAGTTCCATTAAAATTTAACTTCACTTTGATTATTTATTCTTGCAATCAAAACCCAATTAAGAAGTTAACACCCAAGCTGAGTTGCTGATATAGTTGGCAAAAATGGAGTAATAATGGAGCAATCACTCAAACTGAGCTACTGATCTAGTTGATAAAAATGTGTAACCGTAAGAAAAAAAAAAACGGTATTAATTTACCAAAAAGGCATCTGAAGTAAAAGAATGCATTAGACAACAACACAACTCCCTAACTAGCTACCTCTCATCTACTTTCATTGCTTTCTGTTGATTTTAATTTGGTTGCAAAATGTTGAAAATCACGTGATATATCTCGATGGCATCGCTAGTTTTCTACTTTTGCCAAACCTATAGTTACTGAAGTTTAGTGAAATTCAAAGTATAATCCTCGGTAAAAGATGGCTCCCAGACAAACCAAGACTGCCAAGAGAAACCTGACTCAGAACAAAACTAGACAAGTTGAATCTGAAGTTTTCACAGACTCCAGAGCTAGAAATCAACTTGAAAACCCATCGAAGTTAACTCCAAAATCATTGAAACCAAAGTTATCCAAACAAAAAGTAAAGAAGCAACAAGCCAAGGCAAGATTATATGGTGCTAAAAATGGTAAAGAATATAATGAAGGTCAATTAGACATACCCACATTAAATACAGCTATAATACCTGGTGTAAAGGCTAAACGAGGGAAGAAGGGAAAGGTCTTTGTTGCTGATAACGATAGTTTGATGTTGAACAGATTAGTTCAATCTATTAATGATAAACATGATTTAGTAAATGAATCTAAATTAGAAAAATCCAGAAGACTAGAAGAATTAAGAGACTTGAAACGTCAAGAAATGGAAAGAAAAGAAAAAGAGAAAGTCACTAAATTAGAAAGTAAAAAGGGAGAATTAAAATCAAAAGCAGCAACTGCAAGAATAAATAGAAGAAAGAACGCCAAAGCCAGAAAGGCTGATGAAGATACCGAAGAATCTACTCCAAGAAAGAAGGTTTCATTCGCTTAGTTTTATTGCATCCTTTGTATAATAGCATAATATAACGACTTTTAAAATTATTTATCTACAATATTATTTGTAATCTATCTATCATTACCTATTTTCAGGAATATTTTATCTATATACATGTTGTGATACGTCAACTATAAAATAGACAACTTCTAACGAAGTTGCCTATTTATGTTTAACCCCAACGAAGTTGTCTATTTCTTCTAGCTTCTTTAATTTTCTTGGTGTAGAACCAACCATAAGCAACCCCAATTATAGAACCACCCAAATGAGCAGCATAATCAAATCTTCCCCATTTGAATACTGCACCAGCAATGTTCCAACCTACGGTACCTAAGAAAGCCAACCAAGCTCCACCAGGGACTGGAATAAAGAAAAATGCAATGGGAGCATTTGGAATTAAATACGAAAAGGCAGCGACGACAGCAAAAACAGCACCTGATGCACCTAAACTAGCAACACCTAAGGACGATCTTAATAATGTTGGAATCAATAACGACACAAACGATGAAAACACGGCAGAATTCAAATACATAATCAAAAAGTTGGCAGGCCCAATCATAGCACAGAGTGTAGTACCAAACGACGATAAAACAAACATATTGACAAAGAGATGTCCAAGTTCTTGATGGGAAAATGCACAACCTAATAACGACCAGTTGGAATAGATATTGTCCTTCATTAATAAACCATATCTAGTTAAAACTTTGGCAAATTGTGGACTCCTCCACATTAAAAAGACGGCACCATTGATGGCAATGATACCATAAACTAAAGCCTTGGGATTCTTTTTAAAGTATGATAAGGGAGTATAGTCAAAAATATAGGGTATTACCACGGTAGTACCAATACAAAAAGCCACTGTGAACAAGGCGGGACTCTTTAATTTGTCCCAATTGGATTTTCCATAATATTTATTGTAATTTGACCAAGTATTCGATCTAAATCTTATGATTGATTTAGATAAACTAGCTGATTTGAAACCTTTGGAAAAGCTAGGGATCATTGATGATTTCAAGATGGAAACATTCGATTTAAGAAACTTGGTTTGGGAAGGTAAGTTTTTCTGTTTTAACCCATTTTTTGTTAACGATATTATATTACTGTTGTTGAAGAAATGTGATTTCGTCAACCCAGACACTAGAGGTTTGAATATAGGAAGTCGAAACATACTTCTAATAAACTATTCTGGAGATAAACGATTTTAACTATATTGGCCCGCCATTAGATTTTGAAATTTCTCACTGCTTTTGTGCGGTTGTTTGCTTAACTATAGGAGATTTTCAATTTCTTATAACTGAAGTGTTTTATTAACTATATATATCTATAACTGAACTATAATGGAGCTACTGTCAATTAGTTTCATGCAATCTGTTTTTTTCTTTTTAGAATTACAACCCTGCAAAATCGTCTTCGGTTTCTTCTAATTCAATTTTACCTTTCCCAGCTAATCTGGCAGCAGCTAATTGTTGTGTAGCGACTTGTTTCTGTACCTTGCTTGTCATCTTGGCGATTTCTTCTTCTGCATTTTCAGAATCCTGTTCGGCAAATTGCATCACTAATCTTCTACCTAACAAATGTACCCCATGTAATTGGTTCATGGCATTTTCTGCCTCCTTCAAAAGAGTAAACTCAACGAAGGCGAAACCTCTAGCAGATTTATCAAATTTCTTGGGTACTCTGACCGATTTCAAGTTACCAAAAGCACCGAATAATTCCAAAATATCTTTTCTGGAAGCTTCGAATGGTAAATTCTTAATAATGATTTTACTTGATTTCTTGGATTTCTCGGTTTTAGTGTTAGGATTGGAACCAGTACCTTGTCTGTGGGATAATTTCAATTGCAATTTGTGACCTTCTAATACATAACCGTCCAATGTGGAAATGGCAACTTCAGCTTGTTCTTTGGTTTGGAATTCAACGAATCCAAAACCCATACTTAATACACCATCCTCTTTCTTAGGGTCAGGCTTTGTTTTGACAGTAGCAATAACAAAACCAGGTATAGCTTTGAACACCTCGGTTAAATCCTTAGATTGTGTGGCAAAATTAAGGTTCTTAACAAACACAGAAACAGTTGGTCCTTCAATAACATTTTCACTTTCAGCATCATCTTTGGTAGATGATTCTCCAAGCATGTCATTTGCAGTAACTTTTGCTTCCACCACGGTCAGATCGTGTTCCGATTTTTCTTCGACAATGTCATCATTAGTAGGTTCTTTGGTGAATAAATCTTTTGGCCCTTTTTCCAAATACAAGATTGATTTCTTGAATCTTCTATAAGCCAACTTATTGAATGCAGATCTGGCGCTTGGAATATCTCTAAACTCAACTATAGCAATAGTCCCCGCGGGTGGCATTAACATTCTTTTTAACTGACCATATTGAGAAAATAATTCACCTATTTCGTCGATACTTGTACCATGAGGGAAGTTTTTCACTAATATGATTTTGTCGTCTCTTTCTTTTTTATCAAATAACGTCAAATCAACACCTTTTTGCTCAAAATATTTACGTACATCACCAATAACATGGGCTTCAGCCAAAGCTTGCTTAACTGCAGAATTAGAGTTTTCGGGATCAATCAATTGTGACTTGGCAATTCCCATTTTGGCAGCTACCGATTCCAAAACAGCATCGGTATTCATATATAATGAATTCCAACTAAATTGACTTTTAGTGGCTTGATCCTTTCTCTTTAACTCTCTTTGTTTCTTCAAGGGCAAATTTTTTAAGTCAAACTCATCCATTCTATGATCCTTCTTCTTTTGACCCGGTAATATATGCAATAATCTACCTTGGAAAATTTGTTTATCCAAAGACTTATAAGCTCTGTAAGCATCTCCACTGTTTTCGAATTGTATGTATACGAAACCTTTGGATTTACCAGTTCTTGTGTCAATGGCAATATGGACTTCTTCTAAAGATCCATAAGGTTCGAATAATTCCCTGAATTCTTGTTCAGTGGATTCATATAAGATATTTCTAATGAACAAACGACCCGTTTGTTTAATCTGTTCTTCGTGTTGTTCATCTTGAGTTTTTTCCGGTTGACGGACTTGTGTGGGAGGTTTCTTAGACACTTTTGGTTTTGTGCTCTCTTCAGCATCTGTTTGTTCAGGTTGCACTTCTGACACTTTCTCTATTTCATCACCATTATCCTTTATACGGACTCTTCTGGATTTTAACCAGTCAAGATCGCTGACGTTTTCGTCAGCAGCTATAGTTTCATCAACTTCAGGTGATTCAGCAGTAGGTTCTTGTTCAGTTTCAGTAGGCTTCTTGAATGTATCGAAACTCATCATCTCCTCGTCTTCTTCAACTTCTTGTTTATCATTTTTTGTGAAATCATCATATTCATCGTCACTTGCGTTTTCATCGGCTTGAGCCATTTCAACTTCCGGAACTGTTTTGCTTTGGGCAATACCTCTTTCTTGTCTTTCAATTTCATCGGCCAAATCTTTCACCGATGGCCCACCTGAACCATCTGCATACTCATCATTAGCCCATGATTTTACTTGATGAGATGGTTTCATGACTTCCATATATTCTCGTAATTTTGGATTATTTTGAATTTCTTCATCGATTGATGAAGCGAATTTCTTTTGCTTTTTATTATTTCTAAAATTGTCTTGTTCCAACAATCGTTGTTCTTGTTCGTATAATCTATCTCTGGCATCTCGTTGTTTTTGTTTGAATGATAATGGTACGTTTGGATCAGAAAAGGTCTTTGCCAATTCTACCAGGATCCTTGAAGTGTCGATATATGAATTATTAAAGTATTTCACTGCATTTTCAGCATCTTCAACTGACTTATAACCAACAAAAGCATACTTTCTCGATTTACCATGTCTGGTTTTCATTAATTTAACATCAGATACATTTCCTTGTTTAGCAAAATGTGCCTTCAATTTATCCTCCGTGTAATACTCTGGAATCTGCTTTACAATTAAACGAGACATGTTGACTGGTCAAATCTTTAATAATGTAGAATAAGAATTATACTGTCCCCATCGTTTCTAAGATGAGATGGTTGTGAGCGCGCGAATTTTTATGCAATACAAATTTGCAGCCAAATAGAAACTGAATTTAAAAGTTATAACAGATAGTATAAGAGTATAGAAGGTTTTAGTATCCATAGATATGTTTCTAATAGTCATGTATCAGCACTCCTTAATTCTCTCCCTTGTTTTTTCCCGTTTTGAAGTTAACCTATTTATCAAATGATTCTATTCAAATGTCCCTTACTTGATTGTGCTAGACTTCTTCCAACTAAACATATATCATAGCAATTTGAAGAAAACTGTGTCGGTTTTTCAGGTGTACGGTTGATGAATATGTATTCCATAGTAATATTTTTTTGTTGATAATACCCTCAGATTTTTTTGCAACCATGGCGCGTAAATTAACCACATCAACTTCTTTCACCATGGAGCTTTTGTATCACCTTGGTATAAGGTTTCAAAATGAGTTTACTGTCAATAACATATGGGTAAAATCCAAAGCAATGATGATTCTTTACCTGATCTTTTCGGTGGTTATTTTCCTTAATGGGTTGTCTTTGAAATTTTGGGTATTATCAAGATTCTTTCCCGATTCTACAATTAACGTTCAAAGGTTATTGCAAACCTTGTTTTGGGACTGGTGTTTGTATTTGGTGGTATGTATACAAGTGGGAGTTTAACAACCTATTACTAACTTCTCTAGAGTGATAACTTACATGTCAGTTTAATGGGCGACAAATTAGAATTGGAAAGCGCTGTCTTAATTTCAAATCATCAATCGTTGGGCGATCATATTTTGATGGCTTATTTAGCAAGACATACCAATAACTCTGAATTCAAGAACAAAACAGAAGTGGAATCAAGTTATTTCTTAACTTTACCTAGAATTAATTTTTTTACTTGGTTTTCCATTTGGCAAATTCCGAATATTAAAACATGGTTCAACATGACTAAAAGTGATGAGAATTGGGAAATGGAATCACGTATAACCACTGGTTTAGTAAATGACGTTATCAAAAGTAAGTATATCGAATGGGTTGCTGTATTCCCTGAAGTTAACATATTCACTGATAAAAATTTGAGTATCCAAAACCACAATGGAAAGAAATACTTCTTACCACCATTCAACCATGTTCTCTACCCTAGGTTCTCTGCACTTTCCAATATAATTCAAGGTTTGGCATCGAGCAAAAGTCAAAAATTCACCAGGTTATATGATATTACAATTTCATACAAAGTTCAACCTTCATTAATTGACTTTTTCATTAAAGAAAAGCCAATTGAAGTTAATATCTATGTGAAGAAAAGAATGATTACAAAAATACCCGTCTCGAGATTTAAATTAGAAAAATATTTAGAATACACCTGGATTGAAAAAGATAAGTTGTTATCAAGAATGAGAACTTTGCCTGAGGTTTCTAATGTCAATGATTATACCGCATTACTCGATAAACTTAAAACTCCCAAAACTCCTAAAACCCCTAAAACTCCTAAAACTTTAAAATCTACAAAGGCTGCCAAACTTCCAAGTATTCCCGATATTCCCGATGCATCTAAATCCACCAAATCGGTAATCATTGAATCTAACCTCGACTCACACCCTGAAAAGCCTATTGATATGCTTATCAAGGGAAGTCCCATCGATCAGATTCAACATTATCCGGTTTCGGGTCCCAGTAGACTCCGTCAGATTGGTCGTGAAATCGTGAGTGATAATGAGTAGTTCAAACCTATTATGTATAGTTTAATATAATATTCAGATTAACTATCGTATCTTACTGATTGGTAACCTATAGATCCTAGACAGTTGAGATTCATCTCTTTGAATTCTATAGAAATGATCGGTAAAGTTTCCACCATTGATATGAGTCAAGAACGTTTCGTCGTGAGTAATAACAATCAATTGGAAATTGGCTTGTGCTTTTCTGAATTCGATAATTTGATTCAATGCCTCAGCTAAAGATTCTGTATTTTCTTGATCCAAGTTAGTCGTTGGTTCATCCAATGCAATTATTCCACAATTAATACCAAAACTCTCTGCTAGGGCAAGTCTAATTAAAATACTGGTCAACACTTTTTGACCAGCAGAACATCTTCCACGCATATCAAGTTCGTTCCCTGTTTTGTACATCACGACACGATAGTTGTATGACCTGTTACCCTTCGCTTGGACATTGACATCACTTTTGATAGCAATGGTTTCAATATCAGATCCTTTGTAAGTTTGTGACCAAAGTTCGTGTAATATTTTATTGATTTCTTCCATTTTCATACTATGGTATTTCATAATTGCGTTATCAAGCGCCTTCGAATATGTTTGGATATCGTTTGATATCAACAGGTTCGTTTGTAGTTTTATCCATTCTTCGTGGTATGCTTTATCTATATTCTTGTAATCAGTGTCCAATTCCTTTTGCATAGAACTAATTTGGTCTTTTATTTGTTTGATCTCACCAATTTTTCCAGCATGAGAAGCATTCAATTCAGATATTTGTTCTCTTAACTTACGAGATTTCTGCTGATACTCCTCCTTTCGAACATGAGCATTGGTCATGTCTAAATCTCGAATTTTTTCATCAACTTGTTCTAATTGATGCTGGAGTCCTCTGTAATCAATATTGTGAATTATATTTTGTTCAATCTTTGATGCGTCGGCATTTTCCTTTTCTAATTTACGAATTATCTTCAAATTGTCCGATATCTTAGTATTCTTCGATTCTCGAGATTCCATGGCCACTTTAACTTGAGCATCATTTTCCTCTATAAGCAGCATATCCTCGTTCTCAAAGCGTCTAACTGAACTGTACAATTGTTGGAAGCTTTCAGCTATACTCTCACCGATCTTCAAATCTTCTTTAGCTTCATCATTAATCGTCATGTTTTCTCGTTGAATGTTTTCCAAAATCTCTAACTTTGATACTCTTTCGGTCTCCAATTCTTCCATATGTTCTATGGAGTCTTTGTTTTGTTCTTCCAATTCCTCAATCTTACTACACACCTCTTTCAAAGAAGTTTTGATGTTGTTTACATCAGCCAATGTTTTCTCCATATTACTGATTGCTAATTTAAAATCCTTTACTTTGTTTTCCAATCTAGATATTTCTCGTTGAATAGCGTATTTAGAATCCGAATCATCGGAAACTTGTTGACGCAACCTTTTAATCTCGACATTTTTCTGGTTTTGGAGTTTTTGAAGTTCTGTCAAAGATAAGGAAATGGTTCCGAAATCATTCAATTCTTCAGATAAATCATCAATGGTTATTTGTAACTCGAATATTTCCAGGTTTAATCTAGTGATATCACCCAATGGTCTCCGAAGGTCGTTTAAACTTTGAAGTTCACTTTTGTCTTTTGCTATCTGTGATCTCTTATCGTCAACATCCTGTTGAAGCTTCTCGTATTTCTCTGTGAGATCTTTATGGTTCTTTTGAGACATATCTATGGCTTCGATGGCTGATCTATACGTAAGAACGTCATTCATAACGGCCTTTACCGAGTCCAAGTCCTTTTTGATTTCCGAAGCTGTTTGCTCTGTTTGTTTGATGGCATCTACATTGATACTGATTTTCAAAGCCAGTATAAATTTTGACAAACCTGGTGTATCGAATGATCTCTTACACAAGACACAATTATGGTCTCGTTCCGCAATATCTATAGCTTTTGCGTTGAATTCTCTTGTAGCTGCTGAAGTATTAACATCTTCCATCACATTCGCATAACTCTCTTCAAGGTCTGCTAAGGTAGATTCATATTGAGGGATTTCTTCTTCATCTACTGCAGTAAGAATAGTTTCCTTGGTCTTTTTGCTTACTTGCAAATTTGCCTTAATAGACTTATCAATAGATTCTAAATCTGCTTTTAGTGCGTTTGCATTGGTTGATGCTTCTGCGAAAGATTCCTCGAGATTGTTGAGGTTTACCGACAAAGTAGATATCTTTTCATTCAATTTCGATTCACAAGTGCTATCAAAATCTGGATCGACAAATTTTTCAAATGCATCCTTGTTGGTGTTTGTTACACGATCCAATACTTTCTGTTTTGTAGCTATTGATTCTTGTAACAATGTAATTTTCGTTTGTACTTCTGATTGCTTGCTGGATACGGCAACTTTTTTTGAAATTTCCTCGACCTCGGCTTCTAATTGTAAGATTGCTGACTTACTATTGTCAATCTTTAAATCCAACGCTTTAATTTCATCAAGTGACTTTTTTTCATTGCATTTTTCGACCAATGACGCTAATTCTTCCTTCTTTTCATCCAACTCGGAACCAACATCTGCCAACTGAAGCTTCTTTTCCAAAATTGCTTTTTGGTCCTTCGAAGAGATCAAGTCCTTGGCTATATACAGTTGATGTTGAGACTCTCTATTCTGTCTATCGATAGCCTCCTGTAACAATTTTGAGCTATCGAGTTCCTTTTTCTTTGAAGAAGCCACTATTTTATCATACGATTGTTGAGCGTTCTTCAAAAATGCCAAACATACTGGTTTGAATCGATCATAGTTTTGGGAGATTTCACCTTCGATTGAAAAGTCGAGATTAATGGCATTTTCTGTGATTAAATCGTCAAGTTTTCTAACATTCTCTTCGTAAGTAGTTTTCCTCGCTTTTAGCACTGCTTCTTGTCCGATCAAATCATCTAGAGTTGTTTGTAATTTTGCAATCTCCAGAGTCATTGCATCATTCAAGTCGACCAATTCGTCTCGTTTCCTATTCTTTTCTGCAACAATTGCAGCAAAATTATTCTGTTGATGCAACAAATCTTCATCGGAATCGGCAAGAATATCAATATTATTTTCCAACCGTTGTATCTGTTCTTGTAAAGATTTCTTATTATAATTATACTTATCGAAATCGCTCAAAGTCTTTTGGAATTCTTGATTGGAAGCAAACAATTGTTCTGCTTCTTGTTCTAACTTCTCAATTTGAATATTAACCGTGGCAATTTCAGTAGTGAGTATTTCCATTTGACTGTTTGAGTTCATGACCCGCTCTTTTATTTTACTAGCTCTGGCTTTATCAGTTTGTAAGTGACCAACTGATTGTTCGATTAATTTTATATCAACCATCATATCTTTTTTAATGACTTTCAAATTATCTATAACTTTTGTGAACTTTGAAGCTTCGAAAATATCATCAAATCGTTTCTTTAGGACACTAGCTTCAGATAATGGCCATAAAGCATCTTCTTGATGACAAAAAATGACATACTCTAAAATAGCAGGTGATGCACCCAAATAAATCGGAGTTTGTGAATCCAATTCAGCATTTTTACTACTGATAGAAGTCTTTTCCTTATTTTCAATGATCGCCAATTGACCTTCCAAGGTCTTGAAAGTGTTTGTAAAACCTCCAGTACGCCCTTTTTTACGACTCAATTGAACTGTTCTTGTGAGCAACATACTTTTACCATTAGCGTTTTGAAACGCCAATTTCACTTGACCAGTGACATTGTTCCTTCCCGATAGCACTGGATCATTGACAAAGGCCCCACCTTTACTATTTGGAGGTAAAAACCCGGTTGTGGCATATTTTAAACATTCGATAATTGTAGTTTTACCAGTCCCGTTTTGACCACAAATCAAAGTCAAAGGGAACCCAAACTGGATTGTTTCATCTTCTTCTGGAGAGAACAGTCGTATACCTTTAATTGCTAATTTAAACACGGAAGACATTGATTTTGATATTGTCTGATCTCATAAATTTCACTTTTTCTGAATGCGTCTGAAGCTCACTATTATTCTTACTATGAATACTCCTACTATTACACTCCTACTATTATACTCCTACTATTAATACTAGTATTCTTACTATTCTTTTATTCTAACTATTAACTACTATTTATTACAGACTATTCTATTCTATCATGGACTAATCAGTCTATTCAATATGAGCACCGGCCAATTCAGAAGCAAGTTCATCAACATCGTCACTTTTAATAGCCAACTTACCATTCAATTCAATTTCCAACTGGTCCAAGTCCAAGTCTTCATCTAGTTTATCGGCTTCACCTTCCTCTTCATCTTCGGAGTCGCTTTCTTCGTCTGAGTCAATCTCTTCCAACTCATCTAATTCGTCAACTTCACCAAATCCTCTAGATTCGAAAATCTCGTTAATCTTGTCGATAAATTCACACTCTTCCGGGAATCTGTTACCATTTAACTCTAAAGATTTCAAGTTAGGTAATTTCTTGTCAATGACGTCAACCAAGGTTTCCAATGAATCTTGTTCCAATTCATTGTATTGTAATTTGATAGTGGTCAATTCAGGTTTAGCTGAACCTTCAGCTAAAGCATCAACTAACAATTTGGACCCTTTTGGTTTCAACAATGCATCATTCAAATTTAATTCTGACAACTTTTCCCAGGTGGAGATAGCTTTAGCTAATTCTGCGGCACCCCTGGTAGTGATAGTATTATCTTGCAAATCAACCACTTGCAACTGTTTATTCTTCACCAAACCAAACTCAATCAATTTTGAAATCCCAGCGGGTCTAATACCATTTTGGTATAATCTAACTTCAGAAAGATCTTTATGGTTTCTTAAACCAACAGATAAATGGTTAATTGAACCATTTTCCAATCTATTTCTACCACAAACAAAGGTCTTAAGGGAAGGTTTACCAGCTGAAGCTTTAGCTTTAGCTAATTTATATAAGGCTTCACCAATTCTAGCACCTGCGAAAGGACCCATACCATTGTTTGATAAAATTAAATGTTCTATAGTGATAGCTTTAGTTAAATAATCTTCTATTGGATCAATAGTTTGTAAACCAAAAGCATTATCAGAAAGATTAATATGAGTTAATTTGGAACATTCTAATAAAGCAGGCATTAAATGTTGTAAAGATTGAGGAATTTCAGTATTTAATCTACCAGTATATAAATCAGAAAAGTTTACCTCCTCTAAAGTATCTTTATGTAATCTAATAGCAGAAGCTAACGATTCAGAAGCATCAATACCAATGGTATTACCTGAGAAATCCAATTTAGTTAAATTTTTAACCTCCTTTAATTCATCAACATATTTCTGAATATCATCTGAAGTGTTGAACTTGATTTGCTTCCCAGCTAAAGAATATTCACTCATTACTTAAAGCCTAATTGATATAGTTATGGTAGTAGTTTGTAGATTTGTGATTTTTATTCATCCCAATCACGTGATTCTTTTGAAAGCGCCAGAAAATTTTATATTTCAGCAACAACCAAAAGGAAACGATATAACACAACTACTACACAATACATACAATGGCAGGTAGATTCCAACAACAACAACAACAACCAGAGAAGTTAAGTTACTTCCAACAAATCAGAAAGACTCCAGCTTGGACTGTGGGTGTTAACGCAACTTTATTTGCTGCTGGTGTAGCCTTCATCTCTTCTCCTTTAATGGAAATGTTAGTTCCTCAATTATAAGTAAGATGATAATGTTTTGGAAGAGATGATTGGTTGATGTTCATAGGTTTAATGATTCTGTATATATGAATTAATATAAAATAAATAAGATTAGATATTGTAGTGTGAATGTGGGGGTAATGGTAGATGAATAATTGCTGTAATTAAATTGAGGGTATGCCGTCTTTATTCTGGCTCGAATTTATTGTGATCTATAGGTTTTACACTTTATATATTGGAAGATAAATGTTATGATGAAATTCTAAATAGTGATTATATCAAAAGGAACATGGTTTGATTTATCCTTCTATTTGTTTGCTTCATCATTCAAAGTATCAATATTTTCAAGCTTTGAGCCTACTTTTTTCCAGAGTTAAAATCAATGCTTTTCAGTCCCAGTAAAATATTCGTATTATCTGACATTACAGTTTGTTTAATGTTTGAAAAAAACAAATTATTTCTTAGACAATTCTTCTCAATCGTTTCTTAATTCATTTTTATCTCCTAGATGGATCAAAAGTCCTCCCAGATACCACTGGATTGGGTGCTATCTCCATAAAAAAAACCGTAAGTCTCTCTGTGGTCATTCAGATTCGAAAAACATTTAAAATGGCTTGTCATATTTCCAACTGGTAATACTACAAAATTCAAGTCTCATTTCACTATATTCATCATTTTAATATCAATTATGGTCAATTTCTTCAATTTAGATGGAGATCAAGTATTCCAATGTAACAATAGGTACAACATGGGGTAATTTTTCTCTGCCTATACAACACATGCATTAAATCAAGGATACTGTGGTAACGTTTCAGATGACCATAAAAGTTTATAAGATAATTCAATGTAGGGTGGTAGTCGTTATTTCAGAATCACTTACAAAAAAACGCAATCATGGGTCGTATAATTCTCTATTTGATTTTGTGGATCTTCTGTAGAGTATAGAGAAGATATAGTTGCTTAATTACCAATTCTTAATTCATTACATGTGTAACTAACAAATTAAAAATTATGATGGATATCATATTCCATTTGAGATCATAAAAATAAACAATATATCGATACCCTTGAAAATATAGCCATACCCTTGTTAGCGTGTCGTAGTAAATTGATGGGGGCCATACCGAGATTAACTTTTATGCATCTGAAAATCACATTATGAAATTAGTATTTCCGAGATGAATAAACACGATTGTCAACATATCATGTAAGGGCAAATATAAAGAGACCAGGAAACCTATGATCCTATACATTATTTTAAAAAATAGCCAATTTCGTATTAACATTACATCAATTTCATGTTCACGCTTTGATTAAACGACAGGGAAATATGAAATTTGAGTTTCAAAACTGCAATGCGTAGTGTTATTAGATAGTATTTTTTCCTGGTTATTACTTATGATGTTATCACATCATCATAATAAAAAAGAAGATTATTGTTTGGTAAATATATTAATCGTATATCCTACAAAATAACGAACTAACCTATTTTGAAACGATCAATGTAAACTAAAAGAAACAGGATATAAAATCAATAAGAATCACTTGCAAAGCAAGTTAATGAATGGTTTTTCAATTTAATCAGATATATTTAACCAACCTTATAGCTAATCTACAAAAAGAGACCAATACTAATACTTATCCAACTATACCTAAATAATAACCGAGTAACAAAATAGACCCTAACTGCAATGTAAATGAAACTAAATATATCATAAATATATCATCGTCACTAAACTTCTGAGTAGTACCGTGGTGTTGTCCCAGTGATAGTTAAACGGAGATAATCTGAAAGTAGTAATAATATATAAAAAGGCAAATAAACGTTGGTTATGAACCCTTAGTTTAAATCCAGACGGAGTTATTATTTGGGTGTGCCGACAATCAACCGCGCAAAGAATAGTGGAGAAGCTGAAGAAGAATTATCATATGCCTAGGTCGAAATGACATCTGGGGAAAAAACAAAATAGAGTGGAAGGAAGATTGTCTCTCTCTGTGTGTGTGTGCGTGACGAGAGTGATTATTAATTACGAATAATAGGATTAATAGGAATAGTAGTAAATAGTAGTAAGTAGTAGTGGATAGTAATAGTGGATAGTAATAATTCTATTAAATAGTGAATAGTTAGTAGTATTAATGTATTCTACTGATGATGTATTAATAATAGTAGTACTATTCCTTAGACTGATGGTACCTATCATCATCATCAGTATCATGTGAATTGTCTTAGTCCCCCACACAAAACTGAAATTATTATTTTTTTCGTCATTTGCCGATTCCCTCGGTTGTAAATTATCATGTGGAAAATTATTTCTGTTGCTATATATAATAATCCATTCCTCTCCTACATCTATTTTCACTAGAGTTATTAGTTTTTTTCATAATGTCTGCTATTGCTCGTAACACCATTTCTTACGATGAAGGTCCTAATCCTCAACAATTGATTAGATCCGAACGTGAAGCTCAAACAATTGATCCTGTCAAGATGCACTACTTCTTGGAAGGTTCTAAACAACGTTCTGACACCATCAAACGTTTACAATCTCAAATGGAAAGAGATCCTATCTTAGCTACTGGTCCTAGTTACTATGATACTACCAAAGGTGACGAAAGAGAAATTACTGCCGCTAAAATTGCTAGAGTTGCTCAATACTTGGAATCTGAATCCTTTGATGACTTCCAATTGAGATTGTCCCTCCTCCATGTCTTTGACCCTCAAGTCGGTACCAGAATTGGTGTCAATTTAGGTCTTTTCTTATCTTGTATCCGTGGTAACGGTACTGCCGAACAATTAGGTTACTGGGCTTTAAACAAGGAAACTTGTTATTTAAAGAATATCTATGGGTGTTTTGCCATGACTGAATTGGCCCATGGGTCCAATGTCATGGCTTTACAAACTACAGCCACTTTTGATCAAGAAACTGATGAATTTGTCATCAACACCCCTCACATTGGTGCCACTAAATGGTGGATTGGTGGTGCTGCCCATTCAGCCACTCATTCCACTGTCTATGCCAGATTAATTGTCAAAGGTGAAGATTATGGTGTCAAGACTTTCGTCGTCCCATTACGTGACTCCAATCACGATTTAATGCCTGGTGTCACTGTAGGTGATATTGGTGCCAAAATGGGCCGTGGTGGTATTGATAACGGTTGGATCCAATTTTCCAACGTTCGTATCCCCAGATATTACATGTTGCAAAAATTCGCCCGTGTTTCTGCCGAAGGTGAAGTCACTTTACCTCCTTTGGAACAATTAGCCTACTCGGCTCTTTTGGGTGGACGTGTTATGATGGTTTTGGATTCCTACAGAATTATCGCCAAAGTTGTCACTATTTCCCTTCGTTATGCCATTGGTAGAAGACAATTCCACAAGAATGGTGCCCTTCTTGGTGAAGAAGAGGACTCGTTGGAACAACAAATTATCAACTACCCATTACATCAACGAAGATTGTTCCCTTACTTGGCCGCCGCCTATGTCGTTTCCACTGGTGCCCTTAAATTAGAATTGACTATTCAAGACACTTTGGCTAAATTGGATGACGCCGTTGATAACGAAAATGACGAGGAATTAATGAAGGGTATTGAAGCCATGAAGTCGTTGTTTATTGATTCAGGTGCCTTGAAATCCACTTTAACCTGGATGGGTGCTTCCGCCATTGATGAATGTAGACAAGCCTGTGGTGGTCACGGTTACTCTGCCTACAATGCCTTTGGTAAAACTTATGACGATTGGGTCGTTCAATGTACTTGGGAAGGTGACAATAATATCTTGGGTGTCTTTACTGGTAAACCAATTGTTAGACATGTCCTCAATATCGTTGAAAATGAAAAAGTCGTCAAGGGTTCTTGTGATTATTTGAATAATGTTGCTAAATATACCGGTAAAAATTGGGAAACTCCAGTCATCTTATCGGAAACTGATGTCACTGACTCGGCCAAATTCTTGACTGCTATTGAAGTCGCCGTTACCAGAGCTTCCTACTCGGTTGTTCAATCGTTAAAAGCTAACGGTGATGATTACGATGCTGTCGGTGAAGAATGTAAGTTTATTGCCAAATTACATGCCCACATATATTTATTGAAAGAATTTGCCAGAAGAACTAAAGAAGCTGATCCTTCATTGGTTCCTTACTTGGAAACTTTGGGTTCTTACCATGCTGTATCAAACGTCTTAGCTGGTTACTCTTCAATCTTCTTGCAATTTAATGTCTTGACTCCAGCTACATTTTCCAAGTTGAATACTGAATTGATTCCAAAATTATGTAAACAAATTAGACCTAATGTCGTTGGTTTAACTGATTCTTTCCAACAATCAGATATGTTGTTGAATGCTCCAATTGGTAATTATGATGGTAACATTTATGAAAACTACTTTGCTACCGTTAAAGCCCAAAATCCACCAATTAATACCAAGGCTCCTTACACTCCAGCTTTACGTGCTATGTTGAATAGAGGTTCTTTGGATGGAAGACAACGTGAAGAAAAATCGTATGAAACTGCCCAGATTTTATCTACTGGTATTGAATAAATTTAAACTTATAGAATGGAAAATATTTAGTGATGATTAAATGAATGTTAAAGTTGTTTTGTTCTTGTTGTAAATTAGTTTGATTATTAGTTTACATGGTATATATTGATATATATCATTTTTATGATAAAAGTGAATAAATAAAGATTGTAATGATTTTCGTGTAGTAGTCATAACTAAATTTCAATCCTATCGGTGATCGATGCGGTATTTGGTAAGTTTATTTTTTGTGGTCTCCAATGCACATGCCATGAAAATTAATAAAACCCCGCCTTTTATTAATTTTTTTTAACCGGAACCAGATCCAGATCCAGATCCAGAACGTGGTGACTTAGAGTACAATACAACATCATCAACATCATCTACATGTAATTTACTCTTCCTTTTTATTTCATATAAACCATAAATATTTGATCATTAATCACTTTTTCCTATAAACACGTTTGGGTTTATTTTGATAATGCACTTGCAGCAGCATCCGATCTTTCGTTTCTAATTCTGTCATTAATGGAACTTCTATTCAACATTGCTTCTAAAGTACCTGAGTATGGAGCTTTGGTGTTGAAAGGATTGTTAAGAATCTTAGTACCATTATGAATATTTTCATAAACATTACCATCAAATTTACCAATGAAGGAGTTCAATAAGTTATCTGATTGTTGGAATGAATCGGTTAAACCAATAACATAAGGTCTAATCTTAGTATCTAATTCATCAATTAATTCATTTTCAATAACTGAAGCAACATCACTACTGTAAATGTTATAAATTAAGAATTCGGTGGAGAAGGAATTCAAAATACTATTGACACAATATAATTGAATCAATTGAGTCAATTGGAATTTCATATTAGAATCAGATACTTCAGCCAATTTGGCAATAAAAGTTTCGAGTAAATAATGATGACATCTTAATTTTGATAATTTGACTCTTTGGGCCGAGATTTTATCCAAATCACCACCATTTGCTTGCAAGACCTTACCCAAGGCAATCGAATATTTAACAATCAAAGCTTCGAATGCGTATTTAACTTTGGATAAATCTAAACAATCAGCTTTGCTGGTTAAAACATTAGTTTGCTCGGACAATTCTTTCGAATTATTTAACCATGCCAAAGTAGATTCAGATTCAATCTTCTTACCTTTCAAAACTTTGTGAACATTTTGAATGACAGATTTACCTACGGCAATCCCTAAAACATTGTTATCACCTTCCCAAGTACATTGAACCACCCAATCGTCATAAGTTTTACCAAACCCATTGTAAGCAGAATAACCTTGACCACCACAAGCTTGTCTAGTTTGATCAATGACATCGGCGGTTAACCAAGTTAAAGTCGATTTCAACGATCCTGAATCAATAAATAATGATTTGATATCCAAGATACATTTCATAATCAATTTTTGATCATCCTCGGCAATGGCGACATCCAAGTTTTTCAAGATTGTATGATATTGTTCATCTAATCTTACAGTACCTTGGGACATGGCATAAGTTAAAGCCAATAATGGAATCAATCTCTTTTGATGTAATGGGTAATCTAATAATTGACATTCTTGGGCATCTGTTTTAGAATATTTGAATTGTCTTCTGGCAATAGCATATCTCAAAGCAATAGTGGTGAATTTAGCCGACATTCTGAAAGAATCAACAGCCATACCAACTCTACCGTGTAATAATGAAATATAAGATAATTGTTCCAATGGAGGTAATGTGACGGTACCATCGGCATCTACTTTACACCATTTTTGCAACATGTTATATCTTGGGATTCTGACATTTGTGAATTGGATCCAACCATTGTCAACACCAGATCTACCCATTTTAGCTCCGATATCACCAATAGCTACACCAGGCATCAATTCGTGGTTAGAATCACGTAATGGAACAATAAATGTTTTAACACCATAATCTTTGCCCTTGACAATCAAACGGGCGTAACAAACAGTATGGGTAGCAGAATGGGCGGCACCACCGATCCACCATTTGGTGGCACCAATGTGAGGAGTGCTAATGACGAATTCATCGGTATTTGTGTCCAAAGTAGCCAAAGTTTCACAACCAGCGACATTGGACCCATGGCCCAATTCTGTCATCCCGAAACAACCATAAATTTGTTTCAAGATCCCATCTTCCTTGGTTTTGATCCAATAGTTATATTGGTCTGCAGTACCGTTACCCCTGATACAATTAACGAAAAGCGACAAATTGATCCCAATTCTAATACCCAAAGAAGGATCAATAAGGTTGACAAGATTCAATCTTTTGAAAAACTGTTGATCACCTTCCAATTCCAAATACTTGGACATTTGTTTCATTTTGATTCCGACAACTTCACGTTCTTCATGAGTAGAATATTCATATGATGCAGGAGTAGTTTGCAAAATAGGATCTCTTTCCAAAGATTGATAAAGATGCAACACCTGGTTTGAATTGGCTTCACCACCTTCTAAGAATTGATGCATTTTCAAGGTATCCCAGTTGGTGTGAGACCTTTCGGCTCTAATGGATTCAGCTGGGTTAGGTGCTGGTAACCCATTGACTAAGTTTGTACCTCTTAATTCAGACATGATTAAAATTAATTGTGAATTGAAATTGCAAACTTTATCTCCCTATTATATACCAATTCTGTTCCCACGGAATTATATTATGGTTATGTGCACGCACTAAAATAGTGTGGGGCAAACGCACAACTAACGAGGAAAGAATTCTGTTCCATGGCAAATAGCCGTCAAGTGAGAAAAAACATAGGGGAAAGCCGGTATAACCGCTGGATATAGGAAACATATCTATCGAGACCAGAGAAACTTCATTTACCATATCCCATTTTCATGATTCATGAATCGTGTTTTTACGGGGATGCGGATGCCACAATATTATATATAAACTCGGCTATTGAAGGGTATGCTTAACACATTGAATAATTCTCGGATGATTTTGGATCGAGGGTAGTAATATCATGGTGTATACTAGTAGATCTTGGGGGAATTTCAAACAAACTCAATTTGATAGTTAATAATCTTTGATTCATTAACAATGCCAATTGATTTATATGATTGATAAACTTGAGATAAGTTAAATTCATATGTGAATGGAGACTGGCTACTATCTCATTCATTTCGTCATCTGTAACTTCCTTGCCTAAAAAAGAGGATAATATACTCTTGTATACTTGATATTTATCTTCCCAAACCATTTCTATTTGGTTACTAACTATTGTTATCTGAGGAAACGCTAGATTCAAGTAATTGAATCTAGCAGCATCATGCTTGAATTTCAAATCATACAAATACCACTGCCGTGGTATTATATCTACTTCTTCATCCAATATCCGATTCATCAACTGTTGCAAAATGATACCGCGTTTACACCCCAAACGTACACGCAACACTTCTTCTTCCTCGATAATATCGTGATTTACATTGGCCACTAAGGGCTGCTCCGAGGAGTGGATGGTATATAGAGTATGGTTGATGGTTTGAACGATACTTTCAGTAGACATTTTAGGTTCTATATATATATATTTTAAAAATGTGATACTGATACTTCCCACCATATTATTATAGATTACATTTCGTCTAAGTCACGTTGAAAAAAGACAGAAAATAAACCTTATCTACAAAGTGGTAAGTTTCCACCTATGGCATTCTGGTTTTTCATTCTACCTCTTCCATTGCGATCGTGGTTGAGAGTAGCATCAATAAGGTAGTATAATTACATTTTCTGAAATTATTAGACCATTGTCTTGTTTCGTGGTGTTACATTCAACTTCGGGTGTGTGCGCTTGTCCCTTGATTTCATTTAAACTGATATAAAGGATCGTGGGTTTACGGTACCATTCATTTTCATTTCTTGTGTTATCTAATTTTCATTAATAGTTTATAGGTTGTTGGCTTTACTTGCTTACCTTTATACTTATCATAAAAGTAAAATCACCTTTTTTGGATTGAAAGAAACTCACTTATTCTCTTGATAATGTCCAGATAACCGACCACTTGCGTATTGAAAATTGGCCAGACCATTTGGTATTTTTATATCTACATTTTCTCTTATTTAGTTTGGACTATATCATGTAATTACATTAGGTTTTATATCTTATTTGTAGTTAAGAAGTAGGTCGAAGCAAGACCTCGTTTTCAATAATTTATCTGTATATAATTGTAGTTTAAACAGTATAATAATGATCATCCACTTACAAGTTAGACAGATCCTCTTCCAGTTCAATAGCCAACCACTTAGAAATTAACAATCTTCAAGTGCAATGCACACAACAACAAATCAGTTGAAATTTGAATATCACACCACTCTTCTCCCATCAACTGATCACATTACGAAATATCTTCCATGCTATTATTCCGATTCACCACTAGGTAGTGTTGCGCACTCTTGGTCATAGATTGTACCTATCTAAATTGAAAGTTATAAAATACTTTCTAGTTGCAGCAGCTAAAAATAATTATCCGCGCAAAAAGTTAGCCTTAGTTTAGATTTAAATTGGGATCATTAAAAATATATTATTATATCTAAACTCACTAAGAGTAGTTGGTTATTTATAGATATTTACCTGTAAGTGTTTAAATTGGCCAACATGATTTTGGTATTTTATTTTCTAATCTTAAGTTATGCCAAGTCAGGGGCACAGCGGCTAAAATAACTGGCGGAAAATATATTTCAGGAAAAAAATAATCATTGTAGTTGAAAAAGATTATCATCATCATTCCTCAGATATATTCGTTTAATGAATAGTATGATTGTTACCCTGGTCTCGACACTATGTCGGGATACATTCGGGGACCTTTTCATCGTCTGCTGAATTTTATATGTCGATAATTGAACTACATTTACAGCTTTTTTGTATGGATTACCCCATGTTAACGACTTCCCCCTTCTCGGGCCATTGTCCAATCAACAGCTTTTAAAGTTTATTTTCAGTGCAATAAATATCAGCATTCCAATCTACTACCTTCTTCTGATTGCCTCTTATTTACGAATATGTACGATAGTATTGGACACGCAAAATGGCAATCCCCTACACCTGATATTGGGGGAGGGGTGACTCTTGGCATATATCCGTTTAAAATACCAATTTCCCCTTTGTAATACCTACTGATGTTTCCTGGAAAGTATATACGAATCTAGAACGATTCCATCTTTTACCGTCATACGAACCACATCATCAACGTCAATAGATCGTGATCGTGGCTGATACATTAGAAGATGACTGTTCATTTCGCCAACCCCCCAATTGTATACCAGACCCATTGTCATGGGTTTGTACAATGGTTAACGATTGATTGAACACGGCGCTCGTAAATATGGTGTAGTGGGCACTAGTGTATACCTCAATAATAGTTCAACCTTCGTAATGACTAGATGGTGTGGCATGCTCCAGAACTGGCGTTTGGAAGCATCCCACTGAGGTTAATTGGGGTCGACATTCCGTTGCTACTGATGACGCTAATTATGCATAAAAATACGAGATATAATTGGGCCTCATACTACCCCCAATGTATAAATAGAGACAATGGGTAGCAATATTGCCCTTGGCCAAAATAATTAAAAATGATACCTTTATTATATCTAGTAACTTTTGCAACAGCATTTGTCAAATTGGATTTTGGAGTCTACCATGGTGATGAAGTCTCTGATATTCATAAAGATTCGAGCCATATACCAGGTTATGTCAAACGAGGGGAAGTCGAGATGATTTTACACAATCAACAAACATGGTATTTATCTGACTTATATATCGGTTCCAATAAAGATAAAATCAGTGTTTTGGTTGACACTGGTTCTTCCGATTTATGGATTCATTCACATGATGTTTTCTGCCAACAACTAAGTTACTATAAACGTGATGCTACAAAACGCCAGTCTCAAGATAAACATATTGAGCAGGATATTGCAAAACGAGAATTACATAAAAATCAACCACGTGAAGTGGCTAACAAAGCTGAATCGTACACTTATTCTGATTACTATGCAACCTCTACTTTCGATATAGATCAATTCACCAAAACGGCGGAAACGCTGAATACTTGTTCGAGTTATGGTACTTTCAATACGGGTGAATCGGAATCTTTTCAAGCCAATGAAACTAATGGAGAATTTTACATTTCGTATGCTGATGATACATATGCCCTAGGTATTTATGGGATCGATTCGATTTCGCTTGATCCCGATAATAGTGACTCGACCCTTAATAACTTTTGTTTCGCGGTTGCTAACGTTACCAACTCCGAAATGGGGGTATTTGGTATTGGACTAATGAGTTTGGAAAACTCGTATGATATATATGAAAATTTCCCCCAAAAGATGAAATCGGAGGGCTTGATCAAGAAAAATGCTTATTCGATATATTTGAATCAACCAAATGCTAAATCAGGGTCGGTACTATTTGGTGGTGTTGACCATGCCAAATACGAAGGTCAGTTGACTACAGTCCCCTTGATTTCAACTTATAGTACAGGAACCCATTATCGTACTACAGTTGCCATGAGTGGAATGAAATTTAATACCCCCGAAGAAAATTTTACTCTTTTTGAAAATCAAAATAACATTGTCTTATTGGATACGGGTGCTACATGGTCTCATTTTAGATCTAGAACATTGGGGCCAATAGCTGCCATGTTGGGTGGTGAATATGATAGTTACATGGGAGGTTATATGGTTCCTTGTACTTCTGACCCGGATGTTTATTTTGATTTGGATTTTAATGGCGTCACAGTTAAAGTGCCATTAGTTGATTTACTATACCCTTACCGAGGTGAATGTATGTTAACTATATTGTCATCGAGTAGTTTTGCCGATTATGATTCAATTGGTGACAATATTTTGCGAAATGGTTATTTTGTTTATGACTTAGATGATAAAGAGATTTCTATTGCACAAGTTAAATTCACTGAAGATAGTGATATTGAAGAAATTGAGTCCTCGGTTCCCTCGGCCGTGAAAGCAGAAGGTTACAGCTCTACTGACTATACCTATATATCTGTCGCTTCCACAAATTCTATCGCTTACCCTACAAATGAAGTTTCTGCAGTTTCAGTTTCTGGATTCTCCGAATTGCTTGAATCAGAAAGTGGTATTTTAGAACCATCTATCACATCTCGTAGAACAACTGATTCAGATGATTCAGATGATGCTTCAACGACTCAAGATGACGAGGAAACATTTGCGACTGATGCTACAACCAGTAGTCGTACTACCTCTAGTCGTGGTACTACTAGTGCCGGAATCACCAGTGGTTCTGCCACCACGACTGGTACCTCAAACACACCTAATATTGGGACAAACACCCCCGGGTTTATATCGTTCACAATGTTAGTAATATCGTTAGTGACCTATGGAGTTTTCGTTTGATTCTGAAAACTAATTAGAATATACAAATATACATTATTTCAATTAACCCTTGAGGATATAGTCTCATTGGTGCTATTTTGAATTTATTTCCATCCAAGACGTTCGTGATTGAAAATGCAAAATTGAAGGCATTTTTGGATGGAAATACATCTCAACTCGACTTGTGAGACGTTTAAAGTAATACAATAATATTGACTAATGTTTACCTAAATTTGCTCTCAAAAAATGCTAAAAAAAAGTTTAAACCAGTTGACTGTGATACTTCCCAATCCAAGTGTGTTACTTCTAGTGTATGTGTCTCAAATCTTGCGTCCCAATTAGTGGCTCTTGTCAAAGTGTGTTTGCAATATAATTCCATCCAAAGCCATTGTTTTTACCGGATCTACTCTTCTGTTAGGTGGTGATTTTTCTCCTGTTTGGGTTCAAGCTAAATTTAGAATACAAAACCCCTTAAACTCGGGAAATATAAATATTTTTTCATAAAATAAATCCCGGATTTAAAATGGGTGGAAATGTTGAAATTTCACTTTTAGTATTACTCTTGTTCAGATGAAGTTGTCCATACTCCAGTTTGTCTCTGTTGCTACAGCATTTGTCAAACTTGACTTTGGTGTATATTATGGAGATTCTGTAGCTGATATCAACCATAAAAGAAACCATGAACCAGGCTACATTGCTAAGCGAGATGATACTGCTGAGATGACTTTGTTCAACCAGCAAACCTGGTATTTGGCTGAATTGTATTTCGGTGGAAATCAAGATAAGATAAGTGTTTTGCTCGACACTGGATCTTCTGATTTATGGGTACATTCGCATGATGTTGTTTGTCAAGTTTTGGGTCAAGGATTTCAACAGTCAAACACGGATCCGGAAGTTACAAACACTTGTACCAGTTATGGTAGTTTCAATACTGGTGAATCGGACTCTTTTAACCGGAATGATACCGAGGAGTTCTTAATTAATTATGCAGACAATACTTTTGCATCTGGTATTTGGGGTTACGATACAGTTGGGTTTGAAGATACTAGTGATAATAGTAACAAGATCGAAAACTTATCATTCGCAGTTGCGAATGCAACTGATTCGGAAATGGGTGTATTGGGTATAGGATTATATCAGTTAGAAAGTGCCGATGAATCTTATGAAAATTTACCCATGAAGATGAAAAATCAAGGTTTGATCGAGAAAAATTCTTATTCATTATATTTAAATCAACCCGATGCCAAATCGGGGTCAGTATTATTTGGTGGTGTTGATCATGCTAAATACGACGGGGAATTATTGACAGTTCCGATGATTTCAACCTCTGAGTCTGATACTCAGTACCGGATCATTGTTGGATTAAGTGGAATGTCGTTTAATATCCCCACTCTGAATAACACCATTTTCGAAAATCAAACCGTTGCCGTATTATTAGATTCTGGTACCACCTTATCATACTTTAGAAGTGCGGTTTTGGACCCCATCATTGATACATTAGGTGGTACTTATAATGATGACGTAGCAGCGTATACTGTCCCATGTACTACCAACTCTGATGTGTATTTTGAATTGGATTTCAGTGGAGTAACAATTAAAGTCCCATTACCAGACTTATTATTACCTTATGGAGATAAATGTATTTTAGCTATATTGAAAGAAGATGATTCTAATGATTATGATACAATCGGGGATAATATCTTGAGAAACGGATATTTTGTATTTGATTTAGATGATCATGAGGTTTCTATAGCACAGGTTAAATTTACCAACGATACTGATATCGAAGAAATTCAATCGTCGGTTCCATCCGCTATAAAAGCTGATGGCTATAGTGCAACTGACTTGGCTTCCGTTTCGGTCTCTTCGTTGAGCTCGTTATCTTATCTGACTGATTCCTCATCTTCAGCTAATGAATCTGCTAGTATTGAACCAGAAAGCGAAGCTTCGAGTGAATCAGGTTCTTCTAGATCATCTAGTGGTGAGTCAAGCAACGAAGCCCAGTCTTCCAGCGAATCATCGACTACATCTGATTCTTCCACTACAAGTGATGGGTCTAACAATGCATCTACCAATGATGGTAGTACTACCTCCTCATCTTCTGCATCATCCAATCAAGCCACCACCCCCAGTTTTATTTCTTTTGCCATGTTAATGGTATCGTTGGTAATGTATGGAATCTGCATCTGATAGATACTTTATATATAGCATAACTTTATACCCATAAATTAGACTACAATACACAAATAGAATTCTACTGAAAACAGTAAAAAGATTGTAAAAATATCAACATCGAACAAATGATTGAAGATGATTGCCGTGAAGATGAATTGCACTAATGATAAATACGCGAATTTAGTTTCAAACAAATATGTTAAGGGTATCTATATAACTATATAACTATATAACTATATAACTATATAACTATATAACTACAATTCAAATAACGACTACATAACAGATAATTCAAGCAATAAGCTTACCATTGCTTTTACCAACCAATTAGCATAATGTTCAACTTAATGAACTTTCAATTAGCACTGGGAGTTCTGATATTAATCCACTTCTGGTATATCAACCACCAGTTCTGGTAATGCATCGGAGACTTTGTCTGAAAACAATGAAGCAACGGGTTCAAGATTACAATGGATATCCTTTTCATTGTTTATCGTCTACTTTACAGTTTCTGGAATATGTTTCGTTACATGCGTATTTAGGAAATTTTCATCTGAATTAAATTAACTATCTATAGTTACTATTTATAAGAGATATGTATCGAGATTATAAAAGAAACCCAAAGGCAGCAGCTAATAAAGCACCGGATACACCTGCGGCAGCGGCGGCACCAGAAGCAGTGGAAGCGGTTGGAGCAGCGCTTGTACTGGAAGAATTAGCTTGACCTTCGGAGGAATCAACAGTGATGTTTGCACAAGCCAAACGGGAATTATCGGCGGCATGGATAACAACCGAAACATTACCAATGAAGGCGGCATTGTCTGGGTTCAATGAAAGATATTCATCGACGTAATCGGTATGGATCGAAGTACCATTTATAGTGCCATGTTTACCAGATAAGTCACCAACCTCATGTGTCTCGATAGTAGTGGCATTGAGCAACCCACCATAAGGGTTCAAATGGCCCAAAGCACCAGTACAATTACCATTTGCTGGAACTGGAGCCACGTGAACGTGGTACATGAATGGACCACCAGTTGATGGTAAATTTTCGATATCAATGTAAACATGGACTCTGCCATCATCTTCCGATTCGAATCCAAAGGTACCGGAAATACTACTATTAGAAAAGTTTGGAGTATCAAACTTGGCAATATAATTTGGTTCATCAGCCGAATCGGTTGAAACTGGAGCGGCGTCGGCAAGAGCCTTGGCGATCAAGGCTGAAGTAATCGTAAATTGTTTTAAACTAACCATGGTTGAGCAAATTGAAAATCCAATTAGTTTGACTTTTGAGCAAATTATGTCCTATAAATACCATGGTGATTTTCCTAATAATCAAATTTTTATCTCAACAATCATAATACCGACGTACGCATAAACAAGTTGGGTTTTCTGCCAGTTTAGGTAGGGTGATGTAATATTCGTACATCTACATCTCTTAATTTCACCTCTTTGACAATATTTCTGCAGGAACCCTTATATCCCACCAATACTTAGTTAGACAATGACAGTTTTGGCGCATTGATTTGGAAAAATATTCAAGCATATGGCACTCTGACAAACAATGAGAAATTCAATTGTGATAGAGTTTTTAACTGGTTATGACTTTACCCGTAAACGGAGGAAATATGCAACATTGGTTAAACAGTTTTCACGTCGCGCCTAACTTTTCAGGGGGATTGTCTACTATTTATCATTGGCTACTTAGACTTTATTCTCAATTCGATGGAATTTTTAGTAATGGTTTATGCCTTTGATTGAAATACAATGTCCCTGTCTTATTGGGTCGATATAATTGTAGGTTTACTGGATATATTTATACTTGGAGTTCATTGATTGAATTGATAAAATTGATGAAATTGATAATTATTCTGAAGCTGGCGATGGGATAAAATAATTATTTTTTAGTAGTTGCAAAACAATAAAAATGGGTATTATTCAGAAGTTCTATTTAACGAACTATTCAAAACTTGAGGTGTAGTGGACTGTATCAAGCTACCAATAAACCAAGTGTGAACCAAAAAAATGAAATAAGGTTCCCATGTGGTTCTATTCTTTGTTTGGTGTTTATAACTGGGTTTTGTCGTAGAAGATGGTTAATCAATTTAAGCTTCTACTAAAAATAACACACACACTTTCGAATTGACATGGAACTCCTATTTCAGCCTCGCAGTTACACCTTAGTGATCCGGAATTGAGGTTGATAGCAACGAATGATATTCTTATAGTGGCATTGGTTTCCTAAAGATAAATTCTGTTAATTATTGACCAGTGATTGGTAGATTTCAGATTTATACCGGGTGAAACGAAAATATTTGGCCCGAGAAGACAAAATTAACAAGATTTCTCCGCCAGTGCTGATTTATCACATTTATTTTTATCCTTTATCAGAGTTAGTTGGCCAGATACTTGGAGAGAAAAGACGCACCCATAAATTTTATGTGGTATTTCAGGTGAAAGCGGGTTCTTACCAGTTATTCAATATTTAGGATGATATAGGTTGATGCAGCAATACCAACAAAAACGTTCATGTTCGAATTGAAGGCAGAGGATTCATGGTAGTGCTGTGGCGGTATTTTGCAAAGACAAAAATTTATATAAACTGTTGTGTGAATTCTTCACACAACAGTCATCTGACATCGTAGCAGGTGAATTAAAAGAAGGCAAGGATGTAAAATGAGGATGATTTGAGTAAAACCAGATCATTCAACTTTTACTGGCTGTTTACAACTGTCAATTAAATAACTAAGTGTTTAAGATTCTTCTTAAACTAGGTTTCACCCCAACGATACTTATCTGGTTGATCCTGCCAGTAGTCGTATGCTTGTCTCAAAGATTAAGCCAGGCATGTCTAAGTATCGGCAATTTATACAGTGAAACTGCGAATGGCTCATTACATCAGTTTTCGTTTATTTGAAGTTGGTTTGTTTAAAATAGCAAACCCTATTCAAATAGTGAATATCTATAACTAAAGCTAGAAAAACCAATTATATTTCCACTAATCTACTGATAATATCTGTATACCAACATAAACTCGGCTTTTTCGGCGCTACCATCCCCACCCACGCAGGACATCTCTCATATTCACTGAAAATTTTTCATTTCAGAAATCCTCTTGGTGGCCAAGCTGGCTAAGGCGCGAGACTGTAATTTGTTTACCTCAAAGTAATCTTGAGATCGGGTGTTCGACTCACCCCCAGGAGATTTTTTTTATTTGTTCAAATTTCAACCCAAAAGATTACAAATTTGTTTTCGCCCTTTAAATTAATTTAATTAATATAATTTCTTATTAATCATGGATTCAGAAAAGATTGTAGCCATCATTTTGGCCATCTTTTTGCCTCCATTGGCTGTGTTTATGAGAGAAGGTATTTCATCTACTTTCTGGTTGAATTGTGTCCTTTGTATTTTCTTTTGGTTCCCCGGTATTTTACATGCTTTGTATGTTGTCATGAAATCATAGATTGACTAGTGTCGGCACTACCATCGGTACCTTCGGTACCGATTGTTCCGATTGTGTGTTATGATTGTTTGCTACGAGCTATATTGTTGTTGTTATATCATTTGTTAAATTTTATTACACTAAGTGTAAAGGTAATATTACAGAAAGTTGGTCAATTGGAGATGGTACGAATTAAATTATTTGTATTGTTCCCAAATTGTGTCAATTGAGTTTATAATTGTTTATCTAAAATATATCTACGTTGATATGAAAATATTATTATTGTAAGAAATTAGGGAAATTGATGGTTCCCTTGTTGTTATGGGTGAGTTATAATCGACTCTCCATCTTTTTCCAACATCATTACTCCTATTTCACAATCTATTCTAGCCCCTTTTCACCACATGCCAGTCGTAAATATCGTTGGCTTCAGTGATGATATCACGTGTGTGGCTAATTCACATTTAATAGGAGGTAGAAGGTCAAAGGAAATATAGTTATATATTTTATTCTTGTAGTGGGTACTTCTTTTGTCTTTTGAAATATTGTAAATTGCTATTTGCCACTTGGAACCCAATTGGTTAAATTTTGTATCAATTGGATAATTTCATCGATTTTGATCTACTGAAGTAAACCATCTCGGTCCCTTGGGAAATACTTTTTATAATTAATCATGATATACTTGAGAGAATATGTTGTGGTTAGATTCGAGAAAACGAAAGCTTACGAAACGAGGTAGATAATCAAAGCCAGGAACTAATAATGATTTTATTGTAAACTCGAATATTCATTTCCCAGATTGCTCATATTCCCCCGCAATCTAGTATATGATGAAAGGAATAATTGAGTCTTTAGATTAAGGAGCTTGGTAATGATTTACCTGCAACAGTTCTCCCACTTTTCATTAAACTAATTCGATTTTTGTTTTTTCTTCTAGGAGTATATTAGAGTAAATCTTTGTAAAATTATATTAGTAGCTATAGGACTCTTTACTTTTTTATACCCCATATATTCTAGCGAATGAAGCTTAAAAGCCTCGCTATTAGATCGAAACTTTATTTTAGGTATTGTTTTCGCAAACTTTTTTATGTAAGTTAAGTTCAAATTTTTATAACCAGGAATTACTCATAGAGGATGGCACAAATGTAGTTTCTAATAACTATAGATTAAAGTGTGTTTAAACGAGGTACTCTTAGATCCATTTTTCAAAATGACTAGACAAATTTCAAGATTCGTGTCATTTTTGCAGCAATTCATGAAACTTGGTAACAGGGGACATATGATTTTTTAAAATTGTCGAGGCAGAGGTTCGAAGGAGGGGGGACGATTGAAATTTCGCCTCATAACTACTGTCAAAGGGGAATGAAGTCAACGAAGCTGCGTTTACGAGATTGCGTGATGCCGTAAAAAAAAATGCATGTCTAAATTCGTTTCGAAAGTATCGTCAATGCAAGGTTAAAAAAACTGAACAAAAGAGATGAATATCAGAGAAACTAATGACAATTGACCTTATGTATTTCAAAAACACTACTTGTAGTGTCCCGATGGAAAAACCAGTTTATTCTTTGGAAACAATGATAAAAACATCTTATTCTTTGCAAAAAATGAAAAGGAAGAATTTTTCTTATTACCTAAAATGAGGGGATAAGCCGAGAAAAATCAAAAAGAAAAGAGAAAATAGATGGAATTAGAAGATAAGATCTCTACTATCATATTGTCGATTGAAATACTACTAAAATTGTTCGGTGCATAGCTTCTGGAACGATAATTAATGGTTACATTATGGCTGACAACCCCAAGTTTTGTTCTTCGCTTTTCCTTTCTCGTCTAGGTAGTGAATGTACAGTCACTAAAGTACCTAAGTATCACTTAGGTAGCGCCACGAAAAGCAATCTACATAACCCCATAAATTGAAATTTAAGTTAAGGTAACAAATTGGTTGAGTAAAGAAATTTCTGAACGGCTGAAGTGAACTTTAATTGACATTTCCGCAAAGAAACATCTTCGAAGTTTCATGTTTCTATATTATGACATATAGATCCAAAGTTGTATCTCAATTTTAGGCAATAGTAGGTGAATGACCATCAGGACCTAGTGCGAATATGGCGTGGGGAGACGTGTCTCGCCTATTCCGGGGCTCCGCAATCATAACCAATACGTGGCTGACTCAAATTGATGAAGCTGGGGAAATTGGATTTCCGATCTCCGATAGGTTGGTACGTAGACAATTAACCCGATAAAATTTACTTTAAATGAAATAACCTACTACAATAACCCCAGAGCAAACTCAACCCATGTTTACCGATAAGTTTAATGTAGAAAGGAATATTCTCCATCTTGAAAATTTTGCCTCGTTCGACAATTGTACATATTTGGCATATAATTTATCCATCGTGGTGACTACTCTACATATCTCTAATAACCTCTCTGCAGATCCTTCCGACAATATCAACTAAATTTGACCTGATGAAGTTCATCCTCTACATAAACTCGATTTACATCCAACGCAATTCTTGGTTGACACCACCCCACAAAGCTCAACAAATACACCAGCAAAATACTCTCAACAGTTAGATTTCGCGCCGTTCAAAAAAGTAAAAAATAAGGCCAAGGTTTTACTGTCAATGAAACCTTAACCTCGAAAGTAGCACCAGACAATAGCCACCAATCACCATTACAATGGACTCCGCTCGACTGTTATTTATGTTGGTGAAAGCCTTGTGTAACATAAAAAAATAAAAATATAAAGGTGGAGGGGGGATCAACAATGGGACGGGAATGGGAAACAGCTTAGATTTAATAGCCAATAGCGATGATTGGTAATTCGGACCACCTCCCCAGAGAAAAATATTGTTGTTGCCCAAGAAAATATGGGGTATGGGGTTAAGAATATCGCAAATTGCAGCTTGCATTGTTAGTGACAAGTCGTTGCTTTTGCGATAATCATTGCGATAGAAATTGAAATGGGTTTCAATTTTTCCGAGGTGAAAAAATATTTTTTTAAAATATTCTTGCTGCAAAAAATAATATTTCTGCCGCCAATGCTCCCCCACAATCGGTACGATCTGCTCTTATATATAAACCTTGGTTTATCCCCTAATAGTTAATTTCTAAAAAGTATCAAAGCTCTAAACATGTCTACCGATTACATTGAAGACAACAAAAAGGGCGAGGTTACTGTTGGTCTCAGTAAGAAAGGCTCTAATGATTCCATTCTCAATGCTGAAATGGACGAATATATCTCCAAGTTTTTGGATATGTCCAATGAAGCTAAAGATGCTGATCACAAAGAAAGAAATATGGGTATCAAAGAAGGGTTAAGATCATTCCCAAAAGCTATTGGTTGGTCGATTCTTTTATCCACGGCCTTGGTTATGGAAGGTTACGACAACAATTTATTAAGTAGTTTTTATGCTTTACCATCGTTCAAAGCAAAGTTTGGTGAAAATTTTGGTACCGAAGAGGAACCCAACTATGAAGTTCCTGCAAAGTGGCAAACGAGTTTAAGTGTTTCTAACCAATGTGGTCAATTGATTGGTTTGTTCATCGCGGGTTACACCGCCGATATCATTGGTTATAGAAATACCTTGATGATTGCTTTAGCGATTTCAATTGGGTTGATTTTCTTGCAGTTTTTCGCTATAAATATTGAAATGTTATTGGCTTCTTATGTCTTATTGGGGATTAATTGGGGTGCATACCAAACTATTACTGTTACTTATGCCGCAGAAGTGTCTCCGGCTCCCTTGCGTGTTTACTTAACCACTTATGTCAACTTATGTTGGGTTTTCGGTCAATTGCTCTCCTCCGGTGTTTTGAAGGCCGTAAATAGCCGTGAAGGTGCCGATTCGTATAAAATCCCCTTTGCAATCCAATGGATCTGGCCGGTTCCGTTACTTATCGGGATTTACTTAGCTCCAGAATCTCCATGGTTTTTGGCAAAGCATGGTCGTAATGCTGAAGCTAAACATTCGTTGAAACGATTATTATCGGAAAACCCCAAAGTTCCGGATAAAGATATCGTCGCCCATGCTATGTTAACTAAGATCCAAATGGCATTGAAAGAAGAATCCGCTCATACTGATGGTAACCTTGTCGATTGTTTCAAAGGTGCCAATTTCAGAAGAACAAGAATTGCTGGTTTGACTTGGTTGTTTCAAGCAATTACCGGTTCGTCTTTCATGGGTTACTCGACTTATTTCTTCGTCCAAGCTGGTTTATCCACCTCGAATTCTTTCACCATGTCTATTGTTATGTATGTTTTAGGTATCTTGGGTACTTTATCCTCATGGGTTGCCACTCAAAAATTTGGTCGATTCGACTTATATTTCGGCGGTTTGTGTACCCAATTCATAATCTTGGTGGTTGTTGGTGGATTGGGTTTCGCTAAGCAAACTTCGGGTGTCGGTTGGGCTATTGGTGCAATGTTGTTAATTTTCACCTTTGTTTATGATGCCACAGTGGGACCAATTTGTTACTGTATTGTCGCTGAAATGCCATCGGCAAGATTAAGAGCCAGAACTGTCATGTTGGCGAGAAACTTGTATAATGTTGCCAATATTGTTGTCGGTATTATTATGCCATACATGTTGAATCCAGAAGAATGGAACTGGAAAGCCAAAACCGGGTGGTTATTTGCTGGTTTTGCTGGTCTTGGTGTTGTGTGGACATACTTTGAATTACCAGAAACCAAAAACAGAACCTATGCCGAATTGGATCTTTTGTTCCAAGATGGTGTCAAGGCCAGAAAATTCAAATCTACCGAAGTTGAAGTTTTCGATGCTGGTAAAATGATGGAGAAGTTTGGTGAAGATGGTATCAGAGATTTCGTTAGACAAGAAAATGGAGATGACTTGATGGTATCTGCTACTAATGAAAAATTATCTGTTTAAAAATTCAAAAAAAAAAGCTTACTTTTACTTTTCATTAAGATTTCAATTCTTCAAAAATAATTAAACTTATATTTTAAATACTTAGATTAATGTTGGAATTATATATATATAATTAATACATTTTTATGATCGATTCTAAATAGCAGAATATTCAAAGCTTAGATTTTATGCGAGTGAAGAATGTATGGATATTCCCGCCTTGCCAATTGGGTGGGGGTGAAGTATATCGGCTATAGTATTTTGGGAGCAATAATCAAACCTTAACTTGATTTGATGGAGATTTTAAGTGCCGTACATACAACCAAGCAAAAACTAAATCCACCCCAGTCATTCATTAAGGTAACATATATGCGCCAAGGAAGAGAAATAAGTCGCGTGCAAGCATACATAATCCTCGGGATTAGCCGCCAGTACAAAAATAATAGTAGATAACAACTGATGATATGATGATGGATAAAATATCAACCGATATCAGTAGAAATAATGGAAAGCAACTCCCAGGATACTATTTTTCATCGTCGATCCTCCCCACGTTTTAAATATTAACTACAATCACCTAGAACACACCTACACAGTTATACGATATCTCCTTATATGTAACATACCCTTTTTCATTTACTATTAATCCTACCACATTGTACCACATATATACGGAAATTTCAATTTCCGTATATATAATTTCAATTTCCGTATAAGTGTCCACCAAATTCCCCACCTATGCGAACATATCGCCTGAGATCATGACCAAGAAACAATCCCTATAATGTCACACGAATTGAAAAGAAATCTATCATCACTTTACCAGTACCAGTAACACTCCAACAGTATAACTTCTTCGCAGGATATACTAACCCTTGGCTAATCGATCCTATCTACCTCTACAACTTCCACCCTCATATTTTTTCTTTTTTTGCAGCCAAAGAGTACAGCCTGTTTAAAAAAAAAAAAATAGTTTAAGAAAAGGGGTTGAAGAAACCTTAATGGTATATACTATCTACTACTTCTATGTATACTCTGCTGTAAATACCTACCCCCATCCTCCCATCCTCCCTTTCTGTTGTTGTGTTAATTAAGTCACTCATAAAAAAATTACGCCTATGAAAAAAGACTGATCACCGAAAAAAAAAAAACAAATTAATTCTGATTGTTAACCCAAGAAAGAAAATTGGTTGTAAAATCAAACACTTACAGATATCACAACATTAACTTGTTCTATATTTGATTAATCGTTCGTTATAAACAGTGTTGACCATGCACCATGAAGAATAGTTCACATTCAGTTCATATTGATAGTGGATTCAGTGGTGATAGATTGAATAATTATAAAGGAGTTCTACCGCTGGACGGGATAAAGGATAAAAAGGATAGAGTGGACGTTAACGTGGATGATAAAGTGGATGGAGTGGATCATAGAGTGAATACAGTGAACGATGAAGGTCTACGAAATGGGAAAGTGAAGGATGTTAAGGATACCGATTGTGAAAAGTTATACGAGGCAAGTGAAAAATTAGTAAAAGATGATGATACTTCAACATATACTAGTTGTACGGATATGAAGGATCTATATTTGAAAGGTGCTAATAAGTTGTTTGATCGGAATGATAATCTATTTCATAAGAAAGATCAGAACACTCTTGATAAGAATGATAGTTCACCTGATAAGAAAGATCCACTTGATAAGAGGATTGATTCATCATGCAATGCAAGCGAATCAAACCATTCATTATTCTCCAATAATGTGTCATCGAAAGATCATGATAAGAGTGAGCAGTCATCAAAGATCAATAGCGAATCAAACCATTCATTGTTCTCTAATGTGCCATCAAAAGATAATACTAGAAGTACTTCTTTCAATTTGACAAACTCATCAAATCAGTTGAAAACTTCGTTGTTTCCAAATATAGACACCACTAGACCTAAAGATTTGAATGTTTCCCCAAAATCTGATAACCCTACTACCAAAACATCTTTATTTGCCAATAATTTATCCAATGATAATCACGAGCCAAATCGAGAGAAATTACCCGGTAAAGGAGTGTTTTATATTGCAAACTCTCCATCTCCACCTCATGATTCAAAGTTGGAAGTACCATCAAACTTAACCAATAGTTCATTATTATCGCCTATACCTCCCATAAAACGTCAAGATTCACTTTTTTCAAATTACCAATTGATCAAGGATGATAAACACGATGATGATGAGGATTACGATGATGACGATTTCACCGATAGTGAAGACGATGATCTTGATGATGTTGATGTTGATGGCAAACAAGTGAGAGTGGTCGAAGAAGAGGAATACGATTATACTTCAACCGATATAAGTGAGGACGATGAAGATTTCTATTCATCCGAGGATGAAAAAATCCAATTGAAAGATCAACCCATTGAACAACCTCGAAGCAAGCCGAAATCAAAAACCGATGATGATAGTGAATGGCTGTCAGTGACTTCGGAAGACGATGAACGTTTGGATATTAAAATTAGTGACACTATGCCGCTTCAATTCAAGAAAATCCAACCACGAGCCCATACCGATTCAGTAGCTTTATCACATTCAACACCAATACCAATGCAACGACACCAGAAACGAAACTCTACTCCATCATTACAAAAACCAAAGTCATTACTTTCGGGATTATTTTTGAATGAATTACCAAACAAAGTTAATGTCACTCCAGAAATGTCGAAACCGATATTGAAAACTTCGACACAAACAGGTATAATCACTGTCGAACAATCGAGAATCAATCCGGCAACAACCACGCAAGTAAAACGCCCATCGATATTATTTCTGAAGAAGTTCAATTCATTTTCGGATATATCGAAAAACTATCCCCATTATCATAATAATCTCGTTAAAGATAATATTTTGAATGACATTCCAAATCGTGAAGATGGAGAGGTTCTCGGTAAACAACGGTCAATGGTGGGACTTTCTCAGTATAATGTGATTACCAAAAATGCGACAAATAGATTGTCAGATTCAACAAAATCAGGAGAGACGATTGTTTTCACATCGTCAAGTTACAATGAAACGTTATCATCGAGTTTGAATAAATTCAGTGATGCTGTTTCTCACACGAGAAACATGTCCAATACGTCACTCAAAAACTTATTATCAAAATCATCGTTAAATTTATCAAAGATGTACAACACTTCAATGTCAAGGTTTAACAAGTCGGATACATCCTTTTCAGACAAATCATCATGTTCAACAATTGCCAATGGAATCTTACATCACCAAAAGACCACCAGTCTTGATCAAACAAACAGGTTAGGACACACTAAACTGAATAATGTCCATAATTCCTCACTACACGATATCAAACATGACCCACAAACTCATCAATCAGATAATGCTAATAATGCTCATGAGATTTCACCAAATCAAGAGTCTCCGCATTCATTGGCCACCCCCATAGCCACTTCGTTGGGCAGTAAAAAGTCAAATCATAGCGACGGTACTAATCCAAAGTTTACATTAAGTCCAAACACTACGAGAAGAGCCATGCTCTCATCCGAACTAAGTGAATCGTTGAAGGAGTCAATTATTATTGATTATAAACTAGGCAAGATTCCTTTACCAGCGAAAGTTATCAACGATAGAAATATTATTGGAAGTCAGCTCGTAGTGGATGATGATGATAATGGATATGATGATTACCATTCAAAAGGTTGGTAAAAAAAAAAAATCAAACAAAAAAAAAGATCAAAAAACAATCGAGGGGTCAGCACTAAAAGCGTGTTGTGTATTAATATAAAATATATAAATCAAATTGTATATAAAGAAAATCAAAATTGGGATCAAATGCTTTGTAGCTTGTGTAGTTTGAACTTTTGAATTTTGGTGAAGAATTGTGTCAATTTTTTATGCCTGTACAAAATTTCTTCAAACAGATAGAGAAGATAGATAGACACTGAGGTTTGGTAGTAATGAAAACCTGTTACTATGAGTTGCTAGGGGTGGAGGCTACAGCCACAGACATCGAGCTTAAGAAGGCATACCGTAAAAAGGCATTATTGCTACATCCAGATAAGAATCGAGATAATATCGATGAGGCAACAGCTCAATTTGCGGTTGTTAGAGCTGCTTACGAGGTGCTAAGTGATTCACAAGAGAGGGCATGGTACGATTCCCATAAAACGTCTATTTTGCGTGACGACGATGACTATGACGAAGAAGTTGCATCGGAGGATTTGATAATTCCAAGTATATCAGTCGATGAGCTTCTACGCTATTTCAACCCTGCTTTATATACTAGGATTGACGATTCACAATACGGATTCTATGTAGCTGTTACTAGAATCTTTGAGAGATTAGCAGCAGAAGAGGTGACTCATGGTAAATCACAACAATTACCAAAATTCAAAGATTATAAAGATGACGACACAGCCAATGTAGCGGCCACTGATGCCTCCTTCTTATTGTACCCCCGGTTTGGTAGTAGCAACACAGATTACGCAAGTCAAATACGACAGTTTTATAACTCATGGTCAAGTTTTCAGACTGTTAAAACTTTCAATTGGCGTGATGAGTACCGTTATTCAATGGCTCCAGATAGGAAAACTAGACGATTAATGGAAAGGGAGAACAAAAAATTCCGTGATATGGCCAAAAAAGAATTTAACGAAACTGTACGAAGCTTTGTTCAATTCATTAAAAAAAGAGATATTCGAGTCAAAATCGGGTTGGAGAATTTCGAAAAGGAAAAGAAAAAGAAGAAACAGCAGTCATTAGATGAACAAGCGACTATAGCAAAGAAACAGCAGAAATTGAGAAACTTGCTTGAACAACGAGATGGTTATGTCGTTCAAGGTTGGCAAGAATTGTCTGTAGACGAATTGCAAGAGTTTGAGCAAATGCTTCAGGAGGAATACGACATAAGTACAGAGTCCGATTCTGGAGATAGTGAGTTTGAATACGAAAACCCCATGGATGATTTGGATATCAATGAATTTGAATGCATCATCTGCAACAAATTTTTCAAAACTGAAAAACAATTTGAAACCCATGAAAATTCAAATAAACATAAAAAAGCAGTCAAAAAATTGAAATGGGAAATGCAAAAGGAGGGTATTGAGTTGGGGATCGATAAAGAGGATGTGGATTTGCAAGATTTTGAAACAGCTAGTAGCAACTTTAATTCTGACGCTGATAGTGTGGACTCAGAGTTGGAAGATTTAAACAATGAAATGCATGAGCTAAATGTTGAAGATCTGGATGAAGTGAAGGTTGAAGAAGCTTCAACTAACACGAATACAGATACCCAAAGTAACATAGAGAAAGTGGAGATAACGACAAATGAATACGAAGTAGATGACGAGATCATCGATGAAGATTCGTCAATTTCGAAACTGACAAGTGCTACTAATTTATTTTCTCCGGATGATATTAACCTGAAATCATTGCCAAAACAAAGAGATGAAAGGTTGGCGAATCTACTTAACGAGATAGGTATAGAAAATGATGATGACGATTGGTCAATGCCAAATAAGAAAGCAGACAAGAAGAACAAGAAAAAAAAGAAAAATGCTACCTCGACACCAACACCCACTTCGCAAAGTAAACAATCTACACCTGAACCCAATAAATCAAAGAAAAAGAAAAATAAGAAGTAAATTTTATCTATAATCTATAGTTTTGTATATATTGTCTATTTCAATCCGACCTTTGACATTTTAATCGTAGCTTGGATTGGGGTATTTATCCCTTGACTATTCGATCCCAATCCTTCACCTACCTTCCAACCTAATTTTACAAGTAACTGCCTACCAATATTATCATGACCAATTTCTGGAGCTTTGTCTCCCACAATGTCACCTTCTCTCATGTGTGCTTTCAGTGGCTTGCTTCTACTGCGTTCCTTTCGAGCATTACCATCTGTAGCAATATATTCGTCTTTTGGACGCTTTTGATCAGTTCGATTAAATATTGGTCTTTGCTTCAACATGTGCGAGATCTCATTATATTTAGGTAAATAGTGGTAAGTACCTTTATACTTGGCTACCTTAATAAACAGCTTAATACCATTTGGTCCACAGCGCATTGCTTTCATATTGTAACATTTACTCATCTTCATCAAAGTTTTGCTTCCATGAGGATCGAGTGGAGGGAAACTCATAGATTCTCTTAGTGAATCATGAAGGAATAGTTCAAACTCGTTTCTAATATCCTTAATATGTAACGTGTAAGGATATTTAACCAACAAATCATGTTTACGCATTGCTTCAGCTTGCCTTGCCTCGTCTTTGGCATTTCGCTTCGCCTTCTTACGCTCACGATGTATTTGATATTGGTTCTGTAAAGATTGGAATATTTCGGTATCCAAATCATGCTTATCAAGATCCAAAACCTTGTTCCTCCCCTTTCCTTTAGTTTTAATAGACTCTGTAGGTACCATATTATCTGTTCCTAAGAAACTTTTTGACAGTCCTTTCGCGAA
>JAXQKE010000088.1:25654-81910 GCA_037042355.1 Candida sp. Y128-05E | reverse complement strand
AAGAAGCTATGGATTCTATGCTCTTTAACACCATTCAGAGTGATGTATTCTATGACTTCATCCTCATCCATCCACATAAATTCATCGGTGCCCGTAAGTTCATAACTCTTAATGTAAAATTGATTCTTAATACCAAATCTAACATTAGTGATTGACACTTTTGAAACGTCAAATTCGAAATCTTCAGGTAAGAACCCGTATTCGGGTTCTGCATCAGGCTCATCTTCTTCTTCTGGAGTTTCCTCCTGATCCTCTTCGCCATCGGAGGATGCCATTATATCGAAATTTGTATCACTTTCATAAACATCATTATCATCAAAATCGCTATTGTCATGCATTCCGGTCATAATTTGTTGAACATAATCCTGGTAACCAGGATTTGTTTCATCGAGAGAAATATCTGAGTCAAAGTCTGGTACCTCATGCTCATCCACAAATCCAGACCGGGTATGTTTCTTTATCAGTTGAAGGGTCATAAGTTTTGTGGTAGTATTGTTAAATTCGTCCCTAGAAGTATTCAACGAGACTTTACCAATTGTCAAAACGGGGTCATACTCAACGCCATTTTCTTCTACTGGTGGATCAAATTCTGGTAGATCTTCCAGTTCACTTTTGATAAATCTGGTCCGTAATAATGCCGCGATCGACTCACGAGGATACTCTTCCAAATCATCATCTGCCTCATCATCAAGAATAAATGATAATTCATCAGCTTCTGGCTGTTCCTTAATATTCAAATCTTCTAATTTTATTGAACTTTCATTTAAATCTTCTAATGGTGTTGAAGTTTCATCTCTTGATTCAACTTTCGGTATGACCATTTCATCCTGCTTATCATCTTGCAAATCCTCTTCAATCATTTCATCTTCCTCTTTATCATCTTGCAAATCGTTTTCCACCATTTCCACTTCCATTTCATCATCGTCACCTATCTGACTCAAATCACTATCATCTCTGAATGACTCATTTACATTACTTTCCAATATATCTAACAATTCCTGCTTTTCACCTTTACTCTTCCTCTTCAACAACTCCGCAGCAGGATCGTAAACCTCCTTAGCTTTGACAAACTCCATCGGTCTCAACCGTAGTGGTTTATTCATCGTTTCATCATGATGAGCATCGGTGTAGTCAATCTCATCGACCATCCTCCTTCCAGGTCTTTTAGAATTATATCGCATACTGCTTGTACTTGGCACATACATATTCTCCTGCAAATCCATCAACTCTGGAACGTCCACGTTGGGCAAGGCTGTATTACCTTTACCATTAGACCTGTTTCTTCCCCTTGATTTGGTTTTCTTGCTGAAAATTCTTCCTCCACTTGAACCACCGCCTCTTCTCCTTGAACCACCTCTAGAGCCACCTCTAGATCCTCTTTTGGGCATTGTAGCAACAGTATTAGCAATATATTGTTAGTTTCTATAGTTGAATTTGATTTATATAGGCAAACAATATACAGGACAATCATTTGGCTGCCTAAATGAATGCCACCAAAATCAACAGCAACTTATCAGAACAACAGAGATAGGAGGAGTACTAGGAACATGATCAATGACGGAGATACAACCTTGAAAACAGACTCTACAAATGGTGAATCTCTGGGAATTTCATACAGTTTGCAGCAGATTTGGCGGCAAATCACGGCATTTAATGATTTAGAACTGGCTGAGGTGGATGTGGTAGATACCACGCCAATAGTGATAATGGGAAATGAGTATGTAAGTTTAGAAGATGCGGAGAAGCAAATGAATGATAAAATATGTTTGACGTATCGATTTGGATTCGAACCTATACCACGAAGTTTAGGTGGCCCCAACCCCTTATCTTTCCTCGGGTCGGCGATCTTTAGTAAGAATATGATGTTTAATGGTCATAACTTCCAAGAGTTAATTGATAAGAATAATTTCACCAGTGATGTTGGCTGGGGATGTATGATACGGACGTCACAGAGTTTGTTAGCCAATACGTATTTAAAATTATTAAGTTTTGACGATGATAAACGAGTGATTGATTCGTTTCAAGATAAGTCGTCGAGCCCGTTTTCGTTACACAATTTCATTCGTATAGCCGGCGAGCTGCCGTTAAAAGTGCAACCAGGGGAATGGTTCGGACCTAACGCGGCTTCATTGTCTATTTCACGATTATGTGAACGGTATGAGAACCAGACAGATTTGCCCAAGTTGAAGGTGTTAATTAGTGAAAACGGTGATTTGTATGATGACCATATATGTCAATTGTTCACCCAAGAATTGGCAGGATTGTTGATTTTGTTCCCAGTTAGATTGGGAATTGACAAGATTAATAATTATTACGACAAGAGTTTGTTCCATTTCTTATCGTTGAAACAATCAGTGGGTATAGCCGGAGGGAAACCGAGCTCGAGTTTCTATTTTGTCGGCTACCATCATCAAGATTTATATTACTTAGATCCTCATTTTTGTCAAAGTTATCAGGATCACACGCAATACGATACATACCATTCGACTAATTATCAGAAATTAAACATTACTGACCTCGATCCATCAATGATGATTGGCGTCTTGTTAACTGATTATGCTGATTATACTAATTTCAAAGAAGATTGCACGAAAAATGGCAATATAGTGGTCCATTTTCATGAATTCACCAAGAAAGATAAAAAGAGAAGGAGCTCGGGATACGTCAATATCAACGAAGACGATATTGGTGATGAATTTGTCGATATCAAGTATGAAAAGTACGTCAACACCGGCGAAGAAGATGATTTTGTCGACGTAAATGAAGAAATTGAAGGGGAAGTGATTGAAGGAGAAGACGAAGTCATCGTAGTACCTACAGAAGAGTCATATGAATCCATTGAACCATAATTACTTGCTGGTCAAGTATCTCCACTATTAAATAAAGTCACGTGCCTATAATTATTTTTTTATTGATGGCAAAGTTTATGATAGCCATTTGGTAAGAACTATACTACTGTTTTACTACTGTTTTACTACTGTTTTACTACTGTTTTTACTCATAGTAGCTGAGCCGCCAATACAACTGGTTGTGTATTCATAATAATATAACATGAGGGAAGATAGTTTAAAAATATGTACTGTTTGTGCCTCTAATAATAACAGATCCATGGAATCACATAAACAACTACGTGATGCTGGATATAATGTAAAATCATTTGGTACTGGGTCGTCGGTGAGGTTGCCCGGTCCCAGTATTGAAAAACCAAATGTGTATAGCTTTGGTACTCCATATGAGGAAATCTATCAAGATTTACTTTCACAACCTTGTCGTAAAATGTATGAAAATAATGGCTTGATTGAAATGTTGGATAGAAATAGACATGTCAAGAAGGCTCCTGAGAAATGGCAATCCAATTCATACGCGGGGAAATTCGATTTGGTCATCACCTGTGAAGAACGGTGTTACGATAGTGTGGTTGAAGATTTACTACTAAGATATTATTCGGACAATGATGATAACGACGTCAAACAAATTGTTCATATTATTAATATCGATATTAAAGATGATAACGAAAACGCCATCATTGGAGGTAAAGGGATTTTGAAATTAGTCAATATGATTCATGATTTTAAGCAAAAGAATAAAGACGATTACGAAGACCCTTCCGATGTCATCTTGGAAGACCAAATGATGAATATAATCACAGAATGGCAAAGAGAGCATACCCATATACAAAGTTTGTATAGTATAGCCTATTATTGATTAATAGATTAAATATTAAAATTGAAAATTGGAGATTTTAAAATAAAATTGATAGTTAAAGTTCCAATTTTCAGCCCAAAACAAGTGAATACATAATTGCATATACCTGATAATACTATTGTCGTAGTTGTAACACCATTTATTGTTTATTCAAACTATTTCTAAATCTGGTGATGATCATCAGAACCCTCATTGAAAAATCGCAGTAGTAGATTTCTATAAAGTTAATCATCATCTTTCTATGCCGCCCAAACCCAACTTCAATGCTAAGAAGTCTAAGCTTTACAACAGCAGACTCATAAAGACTCAGAACAATGATTCTAGCATCATCAATAAGGAAAGATTGAGCATTCCCGAGTTTCTCGATGCTCGAGCATTTGAAATCAAAGCGTTTGAGTTATCTCAATTGAATTCAAAATATGCTTCAGCGACTAGGGTGTTTCAGAACTTACCTAGAGTTATGAGAAGAAGAACAGCATCTCATAATGTTAAAAGAATCCCCAAACGATTGAGAAATCGTGCTTTAAGGGAGATGAATAGTAGTAATCCAGGTCAGACTGTGGTCAAAAAACTGAAAAGTACTGGCAGACAACTATATCAGATCCGAATGACTAAGAAACTATTGAAACTCGGTAATCGCTTAAAATCTTTAAAAGCAATCCCCAACCCCGAAATGTATAATAAAAAATTGAATCTAAGACTAAAATTAGCATTGTTGAATGAACAGGCCAAAAAATTGGAAAAGGAAGCAGGAATCAAAAGACTAAATAATGTTTTAGGTTCGTATGATAATACCGGGATCGGGAAACTTGCCCCGAAACCTTGCGGCAACATTAGATACTATAAACGTCAAAATCAATTTGTTTGGTTACCCACACATATTTGGCATGCTAAAAGGTTCCACATGATCAAACAATATGGGTATCAAATTCCATTAACTCCCACGCAAAAATGTTTCCGATTGATGAATAGACAGTCTAAACAAAGTACGATTTTGTTTGATACATGTTATTATAATAATTTGACCATTGAAATTAATGATGAAGCCAACTACAAGCAGTTTCTTTTAGATATTACCAAATATAAAAATAAAGTCCCCGAAAGTATACTAAATGGTAAGAAGACTTATCAGGGATGGTTAAGATTGGAGGATAAAAATATAGGTCAAGCTTTGATTTATGCAAACGTCCACATTAAGAAAATCCTTATTAGAGTACACCCCTCAATTTATGAAGACGTTTTTGACCAGCTTAAACAGAAGCTCGATGCCAACTCAGTAATTCATGATTGCCGATACTCACTTGGTAGTTTAGATTTAAGTGGGCCAACTGCAATTAGAAGCATCAGCAAAGTCTTGCATTTAGCAGACGTCTCACCAGAAATCAAACAAACTTGGCTTGACACGGTAGGAATAAATGACTCAGGCATTATACCTACAGGTACAACATTTTCATTTGATATACGAGACCCGAGATTTTGGAAAACTCCAGCAAATATACCAATTAAAAAACCTGAAAATACCAATGTCAATCTGGAAACCAATAATATAATTTTGAAATTGGTTTCGCAAAATTTAATTGAAAGGGATACAATCAGTAACCTATTATCACCAGCAGGAAGATCGGAATCATATAACAACCAACTCTCAATCAAATCAATAAATAGAGAGTTCAGTCGAGTATTGTCTACTAATAATTCGCTCGACGAGAAGGTAATTTGTTCGAGTAAGATTCCAATGTTAATTACCAAAACTTCTGCTTTTAATTGGTGTTTGATATTACCATGGCATTGGATTTTACCAGTGTGGATCCATGCAGTGAAGGTTCCACAAATCAAAACTGGGGGGATGAAACAAGTGAATCAAATTAATTTTGAACATGAAATTGGCAGTTATCCTCAAGATTACCCCTGGTTGAGAGACGGATGGCAATATAATGAAAACATTGGTAAAATAAACCAAGAAAAGTATAACAAGAAACCAAAACAACATAAAAACGATCAATTACAAGATCACCAAGATACCGATTACATTGGACCATTCAAGTGTGATTGGAGTAGTTTGCGTAATACTTGTTTTGTTAAGAAATGGAAAAATTTAACTCGAGAAGAATTATTATCGACTAAACCCGATTTTGCTCAATACGATCCAATTACATTGCAGAGAAATATTCAAAGTTTACATGATTTGAAACAATTTGTTAAGACCATTGACAAAATTCCACAACTTATTCCAATTGATATTTTCGATAAAAACAACCAGTTCCATAAACAATTCATTGAAGGAAATTATGAAATCAATACTTTACGTGATGTTGAAACCACTCCAATTCCTGTAATGCAAATCCATTTAAAAGTTGCTAACGACGGTACTATCCATGATAACGCAAGAATATACCCATATGAACTCGTGAAATCCACTGACAACAACACCATTGATCTTTCAGATGTAATTGGCTTTGTTTCTACGGGAAATTTGAACTTAAATTCAGGTCATTATCAGGGGATAGGAATGACAATCGCCCAAATTCCAAAGTCCCACAACTACCTATACATACGTAACGTTGGTGAAACCAAATACCATTTGGTTGAGTACAGATTACTTTAAATCCGCTAGTATATACTTATAGATTAATTACCACATTTTCAATATATTTTTCATTTGCGGGTAACTCCAAATTTTTTTTCGTATAAATTGAGCGAAATTCGGCCCATTGTAAGTTTTTTTTCTTCATACTTACCTGGAGATGTTATGGGAGATCAAGAAGTTCCATAACCATGATTGCTTAAGAGGCATTGCACAGCGCCATGAGTGATTATGCCAACTTTTCGTTGGTTCTATCAATATTCTCTGAATATTGGTAGGATTGAGAAGTGTGGATCTTTAAATTTTTGATTTCTTTTAAAATTATTCTAATTACTTTGTAATGGAACATTACTAGATTAATGACTTATCTTTTTATCAAACTGAAATTGGTCGATTTGAATTTGATAAAATGATAACTTGTTATAATTTCAACTCTAACATTTATTTGTATATATCTATAAGATTAAATTAGTGTAAGAAATTAATGAGTAATATGAGCTGGGTATTTCATGTGTAACATTGAAGAAAACTTCAGTCTAGCGTCTATTCTATATCTGGGTAGATTCAATAGCTGCACTACCCAAGTTTTCACCATGTTTCTGGTCATCTTCATTAATGTATTTTGAATTTTTCCAAACCTTCATCAAGGCTTGTTTAAATAAATTAACGTTATAATCAATGATTGTTAACGAATTATCAAGGTTTGAGCATTTTGATTCTGAGGATGAAGAAGTATGATTGCTATTATTATTATTATTCGTACTACCACCATTATTATTGCCATTACTTCTCACATCATCATTTCTGATTAATGCAACGAGAGCTAAACCTCGAATCATTTGTTTTAAATATAATATCGACCCATTAGACAAATGACTTATAGATCTAATATCTTCTGGCGACGTAAAAAATCGATCAGTTTCATTGGCATCATCTTGTCGATCTCTCTCTGCATACAATTCATCTAAATCTATGGTTATATCAATAAATTCAGCGCATACTTCGTAGGTTTGAATATCGACGGGCGACGAGTCCGTGGCAACATAAATCTTTGAGTTGACATCGAATAAAAATACTTTATCAATAGAAGAATGAACCACCAAATTATCCAACATATTTTCCAAACTGGGTAATTCGGGGATTAATTTCTGAACGATTCTGGAAAATGCTTCATAAATGGAATGGTCAAAGATTGACGTCAAATAAAAACTAACTTGTACACCATCCAAACCCAAATCTAATAATTCATCACCTGTCCTCTGCATAATGTCTCTTTGAGCGTCAATACGATAATCTTCAGATAATCCATCGATTTTATGAATCAATACTTCTATGTTGATTTTGGGATTAACTTTGTAAGCAAATTCGATAATCATGGATAAATTTGTCAATGCGTTTAAATATTCGTCTTGACTGTCTATAACATAGACCAAAGCACCCACACTGGAGAATAAACGTTCCGAATCGTAGTTCGGTTCGAAGTAATTCAATTGCCCTGGCAACTCCATCACTGAAAGTCCAATTAAAGATGAAAACTGTTCTGTTGTTGGTTTTGATGTACTTTCAAGATATAACGTATCTAATGGCTGCATATTATGAAACACAACTTTACAAATTGACGACTTCCCACCTCTCCGTAACCCCATTAGCAATATAGTAGCATTTGTGTCGTTGGGATTGGGTAATAATGTTGCTTCCATTGCAGAATAAAATTAAAAAATTGAATATTAACTGTGAATTTGATTTTGAAATTGGGCAAGTATCAAGTGGATAGCTATCGTATACCAATTATATTATAATATTACACTAAAGGTTGAAATTGCTTCGTTTGTATGAGCCTTATCTAAGTGTATATCTTTGCTTCCTTATTATCCTGACAAAAATAAATATCCCGAAGGGACTGCATATAAACAAATCTATACCAATACTGATAACAGATCAAAAGGGGTTTTTATTAAAGCTATATAGTAATTGTATTTAACCTAGTGACTCATGGTCTAATTCTTTTAGGGTCTCTTGGGAATAATGAAGCACGACGGATGTTTTTCAAATCTAAAAAGAACATAACCACTCTTTCTAAACCAATACCACCACCAGCATGTGGGGCACAACCGTAAGTGAAGGCGTCGACATATTCACGTAAACCTGGGACATTAGGATCGACTTCATGGGCTTCGATTCTTTGTTTCAATAAGTCAGCATCGTGGATACGTTGGGCACCAGATAAGATTTCTTCACCTCTCATGAAGAAATCGTAAGAGTTGGAGTATCTTGGGTCTTCGGCATCTGGCATGGTGTAGAATGGTCTGATAGCTAATGGGAATTTGTCCAAGATATAGAAATCAGTGTCGTATTTTTCTCTAACTAATTTACCCAAGAATTTTTCATTTTCAGTAGATAAATCGTCAAAGTCACCAACTTCTTTACCGGCTTCTCTTAACATCTTTATACCTTCTTTGAAATGAAGTTTGACCATTTTACCATCGGCAGGTAATTTGAAATCTTCAACTGGGAATTGTTTTCTAACGGTATCGATTTCTTTACCGAATCTGGTTTTTAATTCTCCGAAAATGAAGATGAATAATTGAGACAAGACATCCAAGACTTCATCATAATGTTCTTCAAAGGCCATTTCCAAATCTAACCCAGTGAATTCAGTCATGTGTCTGTGGGTGTTAGAATTTTCGGCTCTGAAAACTGGAGCAACTTCGAAAACTTTTTCGAAATCAGCAGCAATCAATTGTTGTTTATATAATTGAGGCGATTGGGCCAAGTAAGCCTTACCTTTGAAATAGGAGACTTCAAAGACATTGGAACCACCTTCAGAAGCAGCAGCAATAAGTTTTGGTGAGTGGATTTCGGTGAAACCTTTACCGGATAAGAATTCCCTAAACAATTGACAAACACCGGATTGGATTTTGAAAATGGCTTGATTGGTTGGTGTTCTCAAGTCAATGACTCTGGCGTCCAATCTGGTATCCAAGTTGACGACAGGTAAACCCAAAGCTTCGGCGTCAGCGTCAGATCTAGCAGCATCTTCAATCAACAATGGTAATTGTTCTGGAGTTTCTTGAATGGTGTGGACTTGAGTGATGTGGATTTCGACATCTTGAACAGTAGTTGAAGTAATTAATTCGTCGACTTTTCTGACAACACCTCTGACCAATACAATGGATTCCAAGGAAATAGAAGAAGCCCATTTGACCATTTGTTTGGAAATAGCTTTGCTATCGGATTCCTTGTTAACTTTCAATAACGATTGAATAGTGTCGGATTGTTGTCTTAAGGTTAAAAACATGAAAGCAGCAGATTGTTGTCTACTAGTATGAAGTCTAGCTCTGAACAAAACTTCTTTACCATCGTCAGCAGCACTTAAGTCCTTAATATTGATTCTGGCTTCACCAGTTTTAACCGATGAATTAATCAAAGGGAATTTACCATAATTGACTTTAGCTGGATCATTAGCAGCAAGAGCATCTTTTTCAGCTTTTTCTTTAGCTAATTGATCAGCCTTTTCCTGCTTTTTCTTAGCTTTTTCCTTTTCCTTTTCTAATTTCTTTAATGCTTTTTTAGACAATGGAAGACCATCTTCACCCAAAATAACTTCAGCAGAACCAGCTTCAGTAGCTACTTCAGGTTTCTTTTCAGTTTCCTGGATGTTTAATTGATCCAATTTCTCAGTAGGAGCTGCCATTATCGATTCCTTATAATGATTATGATTCACTACTACAAAGCTTTAAAAATTTTCAGTCGCAACCAAACTTTTGTGAATCATCAGAACAAAAGTTTTGAAAAATTAAAATCTACATTTTGACCAAAGATAATGATATATTTACAAAAGATGTAGTTAAGAAGGTAAATATGATTGACAGGGTTCTTTTCATGAAAAAAATGGCGTTTTTTCAATAGAATTGGATATGGTTTTGATATTTTCTCGATTTTATATATTTTTATACTGTGTCTATATTAAGTTAAAGACACTTTCTTCTCCAAACCTTCTGCTAACTTCCTGGCCTCTAGTTCTGCCTTTTCCTTCTTCTTTTGCGCTTTTAATTCCCTCACTCCATCTTTTCTGGCCATACCTTCTTGAATTTTACGTTGTCTCCTCTCTTCTTTAGTCTCGACTTTTACTTCCTTCTTTTCTTGATTTATTAATCCTTCAATTGAAGAATACAAATGGTTTAATTTCTTGAAATTTTCAGTGAAACGATTTAATGACAAGTCTGTTATCAATTTAAGGTACTGTTTATCCACCACAGATACGTATTTATCTTGGTACAAGTATCCTATAGGTATATCCAACTTAATAGATATTCTAATGGCAACATTGCCATTACTTCCAATACCCGATTCTCGAAATCCACAACCCATAGCACAATTATATAACGCTTGAGCTGTCTTGTCATCTCTACATTTAACATGTAAGATCAACGGTTCGAACTTGTACAAGATATATCGAGTATTCACATCTGTTTCATTTGAATTATCAAATTCAAAGTCTACTGAATCATACCAATTAGGTAAATCTTGAGGTTGATGGGTTACAAAAATCCATTTACCGTCGTTCCCCTTCGAACCTATCTTCATATCTCCTTGTACAACATTCTTAATACCTTCAAGGAACACTGACACCCTTCCTGAACAGGAAGAGGTCGTTACCATATCTTTGTTCCCATTGATTAAATTCATAATAGGTATACACGCCTCATCGATACTTCCTTTAGGTGAGGCATCAGGAGCATCAGCCAAAGTAGCACCAATCTCCTGTAATATCGCCAGCTTCTTCTGATCAAACGGATCTTGCATTATAATATATTGAATATTTCAACTATATCTCTATCTATATACAATTGAAAAGTTCGATGCGCATCCCCATTAAGCGGTTTTATTTCAACGCTACAAGAAACTTCTTTTCATCTTCAACGGTGAAGTTGAAGAGAGTCTTCACCACTGGTAACAACTGTTCTCTTTGCTCTTTATGTTCAAAGAATCCTAAAAGAACATTCTTCAAATACGCAATATTGGCACCTTTTTCAGCAGATTCTTTATCCATAGAATCTCGAGGTGAGTCCAAAGAATTGTCACGAGTGGTAGCAGCAGTTTGAGAAGGAGACTTCATCAGTCTATATTGTTGGGTTAAGATCTTATAATTCTTGGAAAGCCTATCAAACTTCATATTAGATTCTTCGTTTAATTTCTTCAAAGTCTTATTCAAACTTTCGTAATCACGTACCCGTTTCGATGTTGCTTGTAATGATTGACGTAAAGTTTCAATGGTTTTTTGTACTTCATCATTCATCTGAGTATCTCCATTAGTGGATTTATTAACCAATAAATCATGTTTATCGGTTAATTGTTGTAAACTATCTTCCAACTCTTTGATTTTCAATAAATAATTATCACCAATCGATTTATATTCTTGGACTTCACGTTGTTTTCGTTTCATCAACTTTTGGTTTTCTGATTCCAATTCCTGCTTCTCTTCCTGAGTTTTCTTAATTTCCAATCTCAAATTCAGTTCTTGAGACTTGGTATGCTCTTCGGCGTCAGCCAACAATCTCTTAATGGTTATAGTCTCCCTTGTTCTTTCTTGGAGCAAGGTTCTTGACTCATTAAGCTCATCTTCCAAGCTTTCTATTCTCATGGATGTTTCTTTTGATTTCATTGATAACTCTTCATATTCTTGCCTAAAAGATTCTACATTGTCATTAATTGATAATTTCTCCTTGACAATCGAGTCGTATTTAGTTTTCAATTTTTCTAATTCGGTAGCAACCGTTTGCCTTTCAATTTGTTTCTTACTTAATTCATTAGATAATGTAGTAGTTCTTTCAGCGGCAAGCTCTTGCTTATTGATCAAATCGGTCTTCTCTCTCACTAAAGATTTGTTTTCGTATTCGAGATTATTTTTGGCCAATTTCAAATCAGATATTTGTTGATTCAATTCATCCTTTTGTTTATAAAACTCGACGACCTTATCTTTGAAATCACGAATTTGTTCATCTTTATGATTTAAAGAAGTAGACAACGAAGCAATCTCCAATTTAAGTGATGCATCATTACCTTTATGTTTGTTCAAATCATCTATTCTTGAACTCATTTCCAGTTTTTCCTTCTTTAACACAGTAACTTCTTTTTCAAGCGATGTGATTTTACTAGTTAATGTTTGTTGATTTTTGATCAATTCTTCATTCTTAGTTTTCAATGCAGTTTCAGACGCCCTTGTAGTATCAAGGTTTTTGGTATGAGTTTCCAAATCTTTTTCAAAATTCGACATCTTGGATTCATGATGTTCCAAATCGGATTTAATTTGCTTTGAAAGTTCAACCACTTTTTTATCTAACACTTCCTTTTCATTTTCTAATGTCTTGATTTCAGCTACCTTACCTTTGGTTTCATCATCCTTAGCTTTAATATCTTTTTCAAGTTTCAAGTTATGTTGTTGCAATTGCTCGAGCTCTTTAGTTATTGTTTCCACTTTATCTTTCAAACTCTCGGTATCTTTTTCATTCTTAGCATTTAGTTTCAAGTCTTTGATTTCATCTTTAGCTTGACATAAATCGTCGCCAAGATCTCGCAACAGATCTCTCATGCTATCGAGTTCCTCGACTTTCAGCTCCAATTCGCCTCTTAATTTCCTCCTCTCGGCATTAGATTCATCACAATCTTTACAAGTTGAATCTTGTTCTTGTTTAAGTTTGGTTAAATCATTTTCAAGTGACTCTTTTTCGCTGATGGCCTTATCAAGCAGTTTCTTCAACTCGTCGACGTTATCAACCTGGTTTGAAGCTTCCGGTTCGACGCTTTTGACATTATTAGCATTTCCCTTCTTTTTTTTGTTATTCTTCTTTTTACCAGGGGTAGATGGCGCAGCAGTGGAGACTGTATTTTGTAATTTGGCCTCAAGTTCTTCAATTGTTTTATTCAAATCTTTAACCTTAGATTCGTATTCATTGATTGATTTTGTTTGGTGAGAAACTTTGGTATCAGTTTCCCCCAATTTTGATTTCAAACTAGCATTCTCTAAATCAACTTGCGATTGTTTGGTTGACAATTCATCAATTTGTTTATTCAAAACCTGTTTTTCATTCATGAGAAGTGTTTCAGCCTCCGCGAGTTTTTTCTGTAAATCGTCACCAGCAGAACTTTCTTCCAAATCAGCAATTTTATCAAGTAAAGTTTGATTTTCCTTAGACAATTTTTCAATTTCCCCTTTCTGATCACTCTTATTTTCCAAGTTTTGTTTCAATTCATCAATTTGTTTATTCAACGCATCCTTTTCTGTTTTAACATTAACAAGTTTTTCTTTCAAATCTAAATCAGGCGAATTCTTTTCCAACTCAGCAATTTTATCAATCAAACCTTGGTTTTCCTTAGACAATTTTTCAACTTCTCCATTATCCTCGCTCTTCCTTTCCAAGTTTTGTTTCAATTCAAAGTTGGCTGTTTCTAATTGATCAATTTCTGCTTGTTTTACTTTCAAATCATCATTCAAACTCTTGATTAAAGTCTCATCCGCGGTATTATCTTGCAAAACCTTCACTTTATCATTTAAAGTGGCCAATTGCAGGGTCAAGTTCTTATTATTCTTAGTTAGTTCAGTATTTTCCCGATTATATTTCTTAATTTCCTGATTCAACAAGTTAGTCTTTTGCTGAATCTGATTTAAATACTCCACCAACAATCCTGCGTCGGCGATCGAAGATATCGGCGTACATTCCCTTAACACTTTTTCAAAAGAACCGATTAACTCCGATTTCCGTTTCTCAACTTTGAATGCTTCCAATAAAATTGGATATTTCTCTTCATATTTTGCAAACTTTTTCATCTTTGATTTCAATACTGGCGACAAATCGTCCATATTTACCTCATTTACCTTCAGATCAGCAACATCTTGTTTAACATCTTTCACCACTTCTTTACCTTCATTATTTTCAGTTGGAACAGGTTCATCTTCCGGTTGTACCAACTCACTCTCATTCGGAGTCGGAGTCGCCAACACTCCTGCGTTGTTCTTCAATTCATTGATCAATCCTTTCGATCTTACCACTTGAGCTTGTTCTTCGTTTATGTTCAATTCACTGATACTCTTTGCCACGTCTTCGGAAAAGTTCTTAAGCTTAGAGAACATGTTACTCTCTACCTTCACAGCAGTCTACCTAGCACTATATCCTTCTAATCAAAGCGTTAGATCAGTCTTTTCAACTTTCACTACCACCGCCAATCTTTTTTGGTGGCTCCTCCACATGCGAACATTGGCTGTAGAATTGAACTTTTGCTGATAAACACAATAAACCAACAGAAACATAGGAGATATGCCTAGTAACAAGGATATTAAGACATCTATACACAGAGCAAACATATACGTTGACGAGTTGGAGTCTTTGCTCGAAGAAAGGGAACGGTTGGTACAAATATTGAAGCTATCACCATCCAATAATGATAACTACGATTTAATTAATTTATTAGAAAGGTTACAGAAGCAGTTGAGCTATTTATATGATGATATAAACAATTTGATGGTCAAGGGGGAGAATATTGAATTTGAACAGGAATTTGGGAAATTGATAACGAGGTATGATGCTTCGATAAGGAAGTTGGAGGATGACTCGTTAGATGTTGAGGAGTATATATATCATGCCAAAGAGTTTACAAAGAAAGAGGAGGCGAAACGAGATCTGAAATCAGTCAGATTTAAGGATAATTTGGAAGAGGAGGAACAGGAACATTTGGATCGACACGAGTTAATGGGATCCCGTCCGTATGAGCCGTACTTGGATAATCCCGACTCCACTGACGCAGAGTCGTTTGACGCACTCTCGAACCAACAAATATACGCCCAGCACCAACAGCAGTTACTACAACAGGATGAAAACCTTGATGCCCTCCACCAACTGATAAGGAACCAACACCAGATTGGGATAACCATAAACTCGGAATTGGATGACCATATGATTATCTTAAATGATTTGGAACAGGGAGTTGATAATTCAACGTTTAGATTGAACAACGCCAGATCCAAACTAGCCGACTTTAGACGTAGGTGTCAAGAAAATGGCAGTTTAGTAACAATTGTTGTGTTGACAGTAATATTGATCTTGTTGTTAGTGGTATTGAATTGAGATTGAGCGGATATAGATTGGATGAGACAATCTTGGATGTATAGTCAGGTCCTTTTATGGCCTATATATAGAATGATATTGGGTAATAGAATTAATTAATTTACGATTTAAACAGATTTGTATTGTCATATAAGCAATATATATATCTAGATATGGATTGGGCAGATACATTCTGGGATATGTAGGATGGTATTGGGTAAAAGAAATTGATTTGATCTGACTCATTGCATTCTGACCTAAGCAATGTATACATCTAGATAGGATTCAGAGGATGCAATCTTGCATAAATCAAGTCCCGATTTATGCTTAGGTATATAGAATGATTTCGCGTAACAAATAGCAGTGATTTACGACATTTAAATTGGCTCATTGTATTCTAATCTAAGCAATGTATACATTTATGTACACATTCTATATTGTAAACTATTAAATGATAGATTCCAATCACGAACGAACCCAATGAAAATAATACAGTCTGGTCCACGTTCTTTGAAACATGGTAATCTTTGAATTGAACTATTAATAAATCTTATTAACTATTAATGATAATGCCTTTTCGTCTATTAAAAATTGAAATCATCATTCTCCTCATCATCTTCGGAGAAGAACCAGATAAAGATGATGATGTCCCCGTAGACAATTAACCCGCCTATAATACTCATGAGCATGGATCCAAGCTCAATCAATTGACAGTGATAAAATGTCAATGGTAAAGCAATTCCACTCACAACTAGGAATCCAGTTAAACATCTACAGAACTCTTGTAACGAGCTAGCAGCATTGTTATCGTTATTGAAAGTAAGGAAGTTATCTCTTCCATTATCTATGGATTGTGCCACTATATTTGGTAAGGGAGCCAATAAAAAGATCAAAATGACCCATAATGGTTTGTAATTGTTAAACAATGCACATGACAAGAGGATCAACAAGAAACCTGATGCCAAGAATGCAGACAAGAAGATTATCTTGTTCAATGGATTCATATTTACCTGCCAGTTGATAACAATTCCTCCCAAAGAACTTGAAATATCAATCACCACGAGTATCACATGACCAAAAATAAAACAAGTTAATTAGAGCAATTAACAAGAGAAAAGTAGCTTACAATTGTATACTAACCATGTAGAAACATTATCATATCTTCATTCATTCAAAAATGTAAAAAAAACTAAAAAAACAGCTATTTAAAATAGCCAAATATCAATCAAATTTGGTTATGTGGACTATAAAAACTATATACAAAAGTCCATACCAATATCTCCAAAACAAATCAACACCACCTACCAATAAACCATTTGGATTATTACACCGCTATTATCATCGCTTGCATTATTTCCAAAACCAACCCTTGGAACTTGAATCGCCATGTTCGACAGTTTCGTCGACTTTATCCCATTTATCAGCGCCATATGGTTTTGATTTAACCACTTTGGTAGTCTGGGAACTACCATCACTAAACACTTCAGTCTTTATTTCATTTAATTCCACTAAGTTAGTTTCGGGGTCGGTGGAAAAATTAGATTGCATACTTGACGAAATTACATGTTTTTCCAAATCATTCTTATCTTTATTCTCTTCAAGAAACTTTTCCATCTTTTTCTGTTTATCAATCTTGACATTTTCATACATTATATTTTTCCAATTCAAATAAGCATCAAACTTGCGGAAAAACAACCCTTGTTGGTTCAAATCTAAGGTTTGACTATTGGGATCAATATTGTTTAATTGAATAGCAGTGTCTAAATCTTCTTTAGTTAAAATCTCAGAAGACAACTTGTCTGATTTATACTTCAAGAAATCCAAGGGGATTTCCTTATTAGGGAAAAGACATCTCCAATATCCTTGCGAATCCCATACAGATTCACCTTCTTTATTAACACAATCGTTATAGAACTGGGTCGATGGGGTTTTGTAGGCGTATAACCCAAATGGAGTACGTCCACTACCACTTAATAAATCCTGTAACGGATTCAATAACCCACCATCTTGGTTAAACCCATCATTTTTCTTACACCAATCGCGACGATGGTTGAGCCATCTGTCTCTAAATGTCCTGAATCTGGGGAAAACATCACGATGATCATCATCATCGTCTTCATTGAAAAACGTCTTGAATTGTTTTCTGAAATTCAGATATCTATCCTGAGACTCTTGATCCAACTGACTGAACAAATTCTTACTCTGATCCTTGGCCTTCTCATTGAATTCATAAATCACATCCTTAGCAATATTGACCACGGCATTGGCAACTTGGTTGGAACTCGATTGAAATTCCTCTAAATTCGAATACAACTTCTCAATTTCTGCCTGACGGTCAATGCTAGCATCACTAGATTCCTTCTTAGACTTACACATGGTCTGAATTATACTAATGGTCTAATTCCTAAAAAGAATGCTTTATGGGTTTGCCATCAACCTCCTTAAACTTTGAAAATGATCAAAAATGGACTATATACAGGAAACTCTGCAATTTCTTTTGCAGAATGGGAAACTAATAGTAAAGATAAGGTAATTAATGGCGAGAAAAAGAGAAAGGGTTATTTTGGTTATGGGTAGTATATATTCTCTGTTAATAGGAGTTAAGTCGGAGAAAATTGGTATAAGTTGTCATATGCAGGAATTTGCAGCCAATTTTAGCTGCAAAGTGGTAGAAGGAAATACTACAAAAATTTTAATAAAATCTAATCACATTAAGAGTAGCAAAGGGTAACCAACTATAAACTTGCCATCTCAATTCATTTACCTTTACATTTACTTTTTTTTTTCTTCTTTGATTTTTTGGATTTACCAGAAGACGAACATGGTTTGTCGATTGGTTCAACCAATTGTTCTGGTACTGTTGTAGCAGTGTCTGCCTCAGGAATAAGTTCTTCACTTGGATGATAGTTTATGGGAAATATCGAAAATATTTCTAATCCGGGTATTTCTAGCCGAGCAGAATTAAAAAGATTATAAATTGAATCGAATGGATTCCTTTTAGCTTTTGGTACACCAATGTTAGGCAAGGTCGAATAAAAATCGGGCGAACTAATTGGTGATTGTATTAGCGACTGTATTGATTGTACTGGCGACTCTTTTGATTGTAGTAGGGACTGCTTTGTTTGTTTTGTTGACTCTTTTGATTGTTTTGGTGGTTGTTTTGATTGTTTTGCTTGTTTTGCAAAATGATTTATAGATTGACCATTTGGCACATTATTTTTAGGCAATTGAGTTGGTGTGATAGACACCGGTGTGACAGGACCCGGTGAAACAGATGTATTCTTGGATGCTGTCAATGATGGCACTGATGTTTTTGGTTTCGTTTGAAGTTGGTGTTGAAATGAACCCTTCTTTGAGCCAACGGAAAATAATTCTTTAATGGTTTCAATATTCGTACTTGATGCTTTTCCTTGACCCAAAGTCTTAGCCCTATTTCTTTTGGAATTTGTCTTATTGGCATTGCAGACTTGTATAAAATCAGAATCGGCATCAGTTACAGCAATATCAGAAGTGGCAGTATCAATCATCTTTTTTGAATTATTATTATTATTATTATTATTATTAGCAATAGTAGTATCCCCAACAAATAACTCTTTAATGGTCTGGTTATTTTTATTTGATTCTTTTCCTTTACTCGCAGTGTTAGACTTATTTGGTTTTAACTTCTTCAAATTGGATTTGCTGACTTTCACGAAATCAGAATTAACAGCAGTTACAGGAATATCAGAAGTGGAAGTATCAATTTTCTTGTTTGATTTATTATCCTTACAAACCACAGTGTTTAATATTTTTTTTGAATCTTTAGAATTGGAGTTGCCTAAAATAAATTCAGGAGTACCTAAACTTTCAGAAATACTACCAGAAGTCGAATCAGTTTTTATTCTGTTTGAACCTAAATTATTGTTATTCCAGATCAGTTTTTTTGATTCTGTAGTGAAAATATTTGGTTCGGTTGCTTTTGGCATGGAATTTTCTGGTTTTGGATTAGGGCGATCGGACCATGCCGGTTTGGCTAGTTTTGGTTTTGGATAAGCGGGAAGGGACCCATTTGGTATGGGGAGTATTTGCTGTGATTTCTCTGCTTCTTTTATTATTGATTTTGAATTTTGTTCCTTTAATGTTAATTTTGAATAATCTAATGGCGGAGTATTTGGTAATGGGTTGTTGGGGGTTTTCAAAGGTGGAAATGATTCTGTATGAGAATTCAACACTGGTTGGTCTGGGATTACCCTTTCATCTCCATGTGGTAGTCTATCTGTAAGATGATTCTGGTTATTGGTGGTATTGGTTGAACCTGGTGCGTCAGAATGTGGTGCTTTTTCAGGGTATGGAACTACAGTTCCAAAGTTTTCAAATGCTGGAACTGGGCCAGCTGGTTGAACTGGTCTTGTAGTATTGACAGTAGGTGACACACCTGCACTACCTGGAACAGTTGTACGTGCAAATGTGTTTGTAAATGATGCTGCACCAACTCTTAGATCGTCATCAGAAAATAACAAACGTTCCAAATAATCTTCCATTTTTCTATAATTATCTAAAAGTTCTTCCTCGGCATTATACATAGCCAAATATTCGTCTTCTTCAAGTGGGTTATGTTTGTCAACCTCTCTAGCTGTTAGCGTCAATTGCTGCAAATTAGGATTGAATCGTCTAGAATTATAACCAGTAATCCGATCCATATAAAATTAATAGCAAATTTAAGCAATTTTTGTAAATAAGCAATATATTATAGTAATAAATAGAGTATTATAGCTATTGGTATGAAATAATTGTGATTTTTAGATTTGTTAACGATTGCAAAATGGTAATTTTGGCTTTGTGAAAAAAACATCGCGGCCTAATCCAAAAATGGAATTATCAACAGATTGGATCAATAGGATCAATGATACGGCCATTGCTCTTGCCTCGATGGTATTCAAGCAAGATAAACTTGAGAGGTGGGTTGACCGCTAGCAAAAAACTAGGCAATAAAAAAGGACTAAATAAATCGGTTCATCCTACGCTGCCTACCAGAACAAGGTTTGCACCATCTCCGACTGGTTATTTGCATCTAGGTTCTTTAAGAACTGCGTTATACAACTACTTGCTAGCAAAGAATACAGGGGGTCAATTTATACTACGTTTGGAAGACACTGATCGTACAAGGTTGGTTCCAGATGCCGAGCAGAATATCTACGATAGTTTGAAATGGTGTGGTTTGAAAATAGATGAAGGTCCAATGGAAGGTGGTCCTTATGGCCCTTACAGACAATCAGATAGAATGGATATATATAAAAAGTACGTTCAGATATTACTTGACAAAGGTTTGGCCTACCATTGTAATTGTTCCAAAGATCGATTGGTAAGTTTACGAGAGTCTGCTACCAAGTTGAAACCTCCAACAACGGTTACCTACGATAGAAAATGTTTGCATGATCCATCTCCCAAAATTGAAGGTTCGACAATTAGATTCAAGTCGCCTGATGTTTATGAGGAATTTTCAGATTTATTGCATGGAAAATTGAATTTACAACCTCAATACAATCTTCATGATCGTAGATACGATGATATTGTCATTATGAAGTCTGATGGTTTACCTACATACCATTTTGCTAATGTTGTCGATGACCACTTGATGAAAATCACCCATGTTATCCGGGGAGAAGAATGGTTGCCTTCAACTCCAAAACATATTGCATTATATAGAGCATTTGGCTGGGAACCTCCTTCCTTTGTACATATTCCATTATTAACCTCATTGGAAGACAAGAAATTATCGAAACGATCGGGGGATATAGGTATTTTATCTATGAAGAACCAAGGAATCTTACCCCAAGCTTTAATAAATTTCGTCGCTCTCTTTGGTTGGTCACCTCCTAGAGATACCCCTGGGGTTCGTGTCGAAGAAACTATGGATTTGAAGCAAATTGTTAAACAATTCTCATTAGACAATTTAACCAAAGGAAATGCCAAAGTTAATGACTCAAAATTATACCATTTCAATAAATTCCATTTGAATGAGAAATTTAAAGACCCAATCAAGTTCGATCAATTGATTGACGAATATTATCCAAAGTTTAAGGAAATCACCAACGACAAATATGACAAGACTTACTTAAAGCGATTCTTGGAGTTGACAGGACCAAGTTTATCCTCCCTAGATGATATTGAAACTGTTCATGGTTATATTTTCTTCCCAATAGATTATTCAAAAGTAAGACCAGCAAAAACTACCTATAATCAAATTCTTAAAGCTTTCAATGAGTTGCCATTTGAATCTTTCGACTCGAATGTTGTTCAGATTACTGAAAAATTGCCTAATACAACTAAAAAAGATGTGTTTCAAGCTGTCAGATACGCTTTGTCTGGCAGTGTTGCTGGAATTACCATCCCATTATTGATGCAATTACTAGGCGAAACCGAATATAGGAATCGTTTACAAGCCGCTATTAGTTTTACAAATTAACCTATTTGTATATAGTATATAAGTTATCCATTAACACCAACAAAATTCAATGACTCCATATTGTTAGCACTAATATCCAAGTGCGGTCCCGTATAAATACAGTGAACCTTCATTTCTGACGAATAATATAATCCAGTTAAAAGTTTTGGAGTCACCAAGAAATATTGAGAGCTGCCTTTCTTACTGGCACTATGTACCAAATATTTATGAGCCATTCTTTCATTTTTATTATCCATACCTTGATTGATTTCATCTACAACCCTGAATGGTGCTTCGGTTAGACCTTGTAGTGACATGACGAAGAAAATAGTAGATACAGCCCGTTCACCACCTGACTGTGCTTGACTATCTAATACTCTAAATTCCGATTCTTGTCGAAATTTCACCAAAATGTGTAGCCTCCAATCCTTATATCGATCGTTGGTTACTAACTCGACTTGACCATCACTAGCAACTTTGGTGAATCTACTGCTGAAGGCAATTGATATCTTTCGTACCAATTCTTTTAATTTTGGTTCCCATTGCATTCTTATATCATTGATTTCTCTATCCTTTTGTTCCTTCTTTGACTTTAAGCCTGGTAACGCCTTCTCGAAGTACTCAATGTCATGGAGCTTTTGCTGAAGATTTTCAATGGAATTTTTGTCAGCCGTTGCTAATGTAGCCCTCTCTTGCTCAAGCAATGCTATTTTGCTTCGAAGACTTGATTCCGTGAATACCCCTTCGTCCATATACTGTTTTGCCATTGCTGAAAGCTCGGCTTTTTCTTCGTCTGTGTATCTCAGACTTTGTTCAGCAATCTTTTTGGCAGCATCTCCTTTCTTAATTTCGTCATACTGCTCTTTTAATCGGAGGTACTCTTGTTCGAGATCTTTCCCACGTTCGGCTAACTCCTCGTGTAATTTAATTCCATGCACTTCCCGATTTTTCGCTTGCAACTTGCGAAATTCAACGATTTTCAATTCAAATGTGAGCTTCGTCACCTCTGAAGTTCCTGAAGCAATCTGTTGCATTTTTGTTGCATTATCGGCATACTTTTCAAGAATTTTATTTTGAGTTTCTTTGATTTTTTCTGTGTAATCCTTACGTGAATCAGTTTCCAACTTTTGTATCCTCTGGGCCATATTATCCAACTGGGTTACAATGTTTGTAAATTCCTTCTTTCGTCTAACCAATTCTTCTCGCCTAATCTTATAACCATCCAATTCTTTGTCTAGTTCCTCTTTCGACACCTTCAAATCTTTGATTTGATTACTCAAATTCGAAATCTGTTGTTTGATTTCATTTTCCTGTTGTCCTAGTTGTTTTAATTCATTTTCAAGACTTTCTCTAACTTGTGGAGAAATTCCTGAGTGAGTGAAATATCTTGACTCGCCAATTCTAACTGTAGAATAGAAGATCTTTCGTTGACCGTAAGCTGATCTTTGAACAGTATATAACGTGTCTCTGGCCATGAATTTGGCAAAAGTCATACCACCATTTTGCAGGGGTGAAGTCAATCTAGAAACTTGAGATTCTGTTAATTCACCCAAACTAACTGGTGTGAGATGAATCTTGGCAATATCATATAGCATTGATAGTACTTCTTTTGGGGCATCAATGAAGTCCGAAAGATACCCATCAAAACCATAAGATTTCAATTCTTCAGTTGAGCAAGGTTGGCGAGGAAGCGACTTTACAGTAGTTTTTCTCAAGGGTACATTCAAGCCATGTTGTTTCAAGTAATCTCTAATGTTTCTACTGGCTTCCTCGTCGACAACAGTAATTGATAATAACGTACTATTATCAATAGATTTTTCAATGAACTTAGCGTATCGTCTATCTTTATTGACACAAGTGACAACGGGACATTCAAAATATTTTCCTGCGAATTCTGGTCTTTTCCTTAATAATCTATGACCCTCCAAAGCATTCTTTCTGGCACGATCGTTGTTATTCAATTCCAAAGAACTTAATTTATCGGTCGACGTGAGTCTTTGTTCGATTCTTTGCTTGTTGTCATTGATATCATTAAGTTTCCGTCGTTCAGATTCAATTTCAAGTCTATTATCATTGATGTTTTGATTAATTTTGTCCAATTCGGGGTACTTGGCACTTCTTAGTTCGGTTAAATGTTTGATTTCATCGTCATCGGGTAACTCAATATTTTCTTTCTTTTCCAATAATTTATTTTGATCAACGATTAACGCATCTAATTCTTGTTTTTTGGAAGCCGATTTTTGTTTTAAAAGATCGATTCTACTTTGCAATTGGGTAATAACTTCGGCGAATTTGGGTAGGTCATGGTTAAGTTGCTTTGTCGACGCTACCTTGGTTCTCAATTGTTGGTCTACTTGCTCGAATTCTCGAGCAGATGAAGAAGCCTGGGCTTTCAACTCGTCAATTTGATTTTGCACCGGAATCAATTGCTGATGAAAATGTTTGATTTTTAATTTCGCTTGATTTCTAGCTTCTTTTAAATGGGTAGTCTTATTCTTCAAATCGAGCAATTGGGCATAAGGGATTAATTTCTCGTGTTTATTCACCTGGTCAACTTTATTTTGGTATTGATGATATTTCTTTGCTTCTAATTCCAATTCCTCTTTCTGCTGTAATAACTCAGCTAGACTCGTTTCCATTTGCAGGATTTGCTCTATCAACTTGATGTTATCGACGTCGAGACTAATTAGTCGATCGTGTTGTACAGCTAGTTCACCATTCCCCAAAGTTCTTTCAGTTTCCAATAACAATTTCTCGGGAGACAAAGATGCAAATTCAGCCACTCGTTCTTGCGGAAGGAAATGACAAAGGTTATCTAGTTGAATATTCAACCGTTTCACTGTTTGTTTTATTTGCAGTTCCTTCACCTGATGATTATTTAATTTCCAAACACTTTCCTTTTCAGTGAAAGCTCGGGATATAGTAATATGTCCACCATTATCATCCATCAATGTAACTACTATACTAGCTTGGGTACAACCACTCTTGATCATATCTTTTAAACTCTTTCGTTTTATCAAATCCAACTTCCCTCCTAATCCTAGACATATAGCAGACACCAACGTACTCTTACCAGTACCGTTGGGACCTATAATCATATTCAAGTTTGAACTTAGATTGTAGATCCCATGGGTGTATGTGGTGAAGTTATTCACTTCAACCTTGATAATGTTTCCTGGTTTAAAATCGGATCCATCTTGGCTCAATTTCCGTTTTTTCACAAATCGATTGAAATCACCTAAATCGCCAACATCCATGGTGTCTATGGCTTCTAGTACAACCTATATGAACCAAGATTAACCTATATTAACCTAAAGGCTTGATTTTACAACCAGGATGATAATCTCATTTCGCACGCGTTTCACCACTAAAATCAATGATTTACACTAAATCTAAAAACAGAGTTAATTACGTAAACTAAACCGCTTAAAACCTATATATATAACTAATCCCATTCTCTAAGTCTATAACAATACCATCAACTTCTTCATTCCCTTGATTTACACCAAATTCCCTAAATCACTCTGATTACATAATCAAATCACTTGTGTTTACATTTTCACGAAAAGATTTAACACAGTGTTAAACTAATAACAGATTATAACAAGAATGGTATGTAAGGAATAGCAGAATATTAATAGAGAGTACTAACCATAGCAGTCAAACACTAAAACATACAAGGATGCATTTGCACTTTTCGATAAGAAGGGAACTGGAAAGATTCCTACTGAACATTTAGGTGATTTATTAAGAGCAGTTGGACAAAACCCAACTTTAGCTGAGATTTCTGATTTGCAAGCCACTATCAAGTCTTCAGAATTTGATTTTGATACTTACCAAAAGATCATTTCCCGTCCAAATGGGTTCAAACCTTTGGGTTTGCCTGAAGATTATATCAAAGGTTTCCAAGTGTTTGATAAAGATAACACTGGATACATTGGTGTAGGTGAATTGCGTTATATCTTGACTTCTATTGGTGAAAAATTATCTGACTCAGAAGTTGATGAATTGTTGAAGGGAGTTAATGTTACTAGTGATAATAATGTCGATTATGTAGAGTTTGTTAAACTGATCTTGGATCAATAGGGAATTTGTGCCAAAGGCTAAAACTTTTAGCGTTACGATAGACGTGTGTTGGTTTTAATATATGTACGGAATAATTGAAAAAAGGTGAAGTGGAATTGTCTAATGTAGTGATTGTTGGTTTCCTTTTTCTTCTTTTGTTATACCATTTTTTTGAGTTTGATTACTTCTATTGTATATGAATAGCATGAAGTGTTTGTTCTGTAAACTGAAGTGATAATGGTGATTTTGTCTCTGTTCATAATTTGCAGCTAAAGTAAACTTTCGCACCAAATGCCATTGAATGGATCTACGAAAATTAACTACGATTCTTTAACAAAGCGATTAATTTGCAAATATCTCCATTACTTATTATCAATAGCTGCTAAATCTGATTAATCTCATCATACGTCATGACAAGCTCACCACTAACGGACAATCAAGTTGATTTGAAGAAAAATGAACGATTCCATCTTTTCCCTCGTGAAAGATTAGAAGCGTTTTCCTATACTGCTGGGATAATAGGGGCCTTTTCCGGGTTTTACGAAGGTGTAAAGACTTCTTCTTTAAGATACTTAACAGAAAACGGCCATAGACTACCCAAAACTGTTGGAGGCTGGTACTTTTATCATAAAAAGAAAAACTATGTCATGATCATCAACGGTACTAAATATGCTGTCAAAAATGGTTTGAAATATTCCGTGGCAGTAGGTGGTTACTTTGGCTTGGAGTATCTCATAGATGAATACGTTCGTCAAGGTACAATCGATTTTATGAATACAACAGCGGCCACGATCATATACTCGGGACTCTATGGGTTCTATAATGAATTATCTCGAGTCCAAATACGAAATTATATGAAGAAGGGCGCTGCGTTTGGTTTGAGTCTTGGTATAACTCAGGATTTACTACGCTATTCCAGAGGTGCTGATGTTTGGTATTTACAAAAATTGGGAATAAAAAGTCCAAATAGGTATACCTTGCCAGCCTAGAAAAAATCTTGTAAATATATACTATTAAATTATTGTCTGTAAATATCTATGTAATGTCGTAAGTATTAGATTATTATATGCCCGCGCTTCGCTTTGCATCATTCATCTTCATCATCGGTATCATCCAAGTCGGGTACTGGGTATTTCAATAACGCTGCTATACCTGTCAATTGGTTCAATTGGACCCCTGAATCATGTAGACTCGAGAATATGAACACTTTGGCGCCTAATTGTTTAGCACGTTCGGTCAAGTCGATATATTTTCTTCGTTCTTGAACATCGTCACTCTTGAATAATTGGTCCGACACCATGAGGTATCGCACTGCGTCCAAGTCCAAGGCTTTGGTGACTTCCTCGAGACCATACCATGCTCTTCCATCGTCGTCATTCAAAGCAGTTTGGAAATCAGACAAGATATTCGATTCTTCAGCGAATTTTGTTTCGCTCAATGCTTTCTTGGTGGCTGGTTCCAACAATGCTTCTTGTAAACCTTGTAAGTACCCAGTAGATGAATGAGTGATCAAGAATTTCGATTTATTTTTCAAGACATCGGAGAATTTTGCATCTTTGGAATTATGTTGACCTTCTTGACAGATTAATATAATCTTGTCATATAAAGATTGAGCCAAAAACCCAGGGGATGCTAAAAGCACCACCCTCAATCGGTTGAAATTGAAATGTCTAATCATGGTATTGGCAGTCATGGTCAAAAATGTATTCATGGCTTTGTCCAAATCTCGAGTCCCATATTCAGTATTCTTTCTCGGGATTGACTTTTCCACTTTAGCTTCTAGCGTAGTCATTGAGTCTGTAACGTAACATACGTGGGCCACACCTTCTTGTAACACAACTGCACCAACATCAGCCTTTTTCTCAACCGAACATAAATCATCCATAATAGATAAATCATATTCGTCCCAGCTTTCCTTCAAGATAGTGAAATTCTTGTCAAATTCAATTTCTGCAGTGTGGTAACTGTTTAAGGGCACATAGTCGTTTGGTTCGACTGATTTCCCACTTAATCGCATATCATTTTCACTAGCAATATAATCTATATCTTCCAAAACCAATTTCAACTTGACATTAACTTTTTCCATTTTACTCTTCCCCTTTTGGATTTGACTTGCATTACCTTTTTTAACATTTCTTGTGGTTTGTACTACAACAGTATCACCAATCTGGAGCAAATTGTAGATATACCATAAATCTTCAGCGTCCTGGGGTACAAGTGTCACTGCCACATTCTTATCCTTAAGTTTAACTTTGTTCTTTACAATCATGATACTTAATTTATATATATATTACCATTGCAATTCTAGCTATTGGTGATTTTTACTGATTAAAGATCATATACAGGAAAACTTTTCAAACCTAGCAACTACATAGAATTATGGATATATTCAGGTTAAACGGGAAGTATATATGATCTATTTAACATCAGCTTTAACGATAGAAGTGTTGTGACACAATTCACCTTTTTCATTGACCAATTTTTTAGCTTCTTGACCTTCTTCAGTGTAAGTGACTTCGAAAGCTTCGTTAGTGGAGAATTTAGGTTGGATGGCTTCAAAGATCTTCTTCTTTGGGTTCAATTGTTTTTCTGGGACTTTATTGTAATCTTGGAAAAAGATTTTGTCACCGGCTTTTGAGTTAGGTGGAGGGTTAACAAATTCGACTTTATCTTCGGCGGAAGCACACAAGACCATGGCAGTGGACTTGATACCTCTCATGGAGACTGGTTTCAAGTTGGCAATAACAACGACGTAACGTTCTTGCATGTCTTCCAAAGGAATGTATTTGACCAAACCTGAGCATACAGTTCTTGGACCTTCTTCATCACCCATTTGGATAGTTGATACATATAATGAATCGGCATCTGGATGTTTGACGGCTTTTTCAATGAAACCAACTCTGAAATCGATCATACCAGGATTAGGAGCTTCAACAACGTTGGCAGCCGCGTTCTTGGCGTTGGCTTCAGCTTTAGCCTTGGCTCTAGCGGCTTTTTTGGCTTTAGCAGCATCGGCTTTAAGTTTCTTTTCTTCTTCAGTTAATGGGGCACCTGGAGCTCCTTGTGGTTTAGATTCAACTGGAGCTTTAGTTTCTTCCTTTTTAGCATCTCCTTTAGCTTCAGCTGGTTTTTTCTTTTCTTTGATTTCTTTAGGTAATTCAACAGTGTAATCAATAGACAATTTCTTGTCAACGTTAACGTAAGAAGTTTGTAATAAATCTATCCATCTGATAATGTGTCTAAATTTAGCTAAATCTTCAACAGAAGTCCATTTGGAAGCCAATGGGAATACTTTTTCAAAGACAACAAAGTCGACTTTGGAAATGGCTTGACCAGCAACAAAAGTTTTGTTTCTTAAATCATTGTTTAACTCAATTATAGATTGTTCATCGTCGAAACGAGAAGATAATGTGATAAATTGAGAAGCAATAGCTGATTCTTCTTGGTTTAAAGCTGGGAAATCAGAATCTTTAATAGTGGAAATATCTTGAACTGATAATTTCTTGAAGTTATTAGTTAAATCAGACATTGTGGGTAGGTTTTACTGGTGGTTAACTAAAATTCTATAATTTTTCATCACCAATTGATGAGAAATTATTGTGTGCACGAAATCAAAATCAGAAATCAGAAACTCATCCAACGGAAGAGTTCGTAGATTTATTAAGAGTATACAAAGAGAAGAGGATAAGCTCTGATTTGTACTGAAACTAAATAAAAACAAGTTCTAAATTAAAAAAATTAGAAACCAACCTTCATTGTTTGTAGAATCCAACAAAGAACCGAATTTTACTCGATAGAATTGGATTTAATATTTAATAATATATTTATACAACATTGACTACATTGACATTGGAAAAAATAATCAATAAACCACTTATTCTTGGTTTATAAGTATATCATTCTTGGTTTGTAAATTAAGTCAGCCTTTGGTTATATGTAACTTCGCAGACCCAATCGGAAAACATGAAAATCGTAAAACGTAGAAAATATGATTGCTGATTCATTTATTAGTAAAGTTACAGGGGTATATAACCATCATCATCTTAATCATTATCTACACTCTTATTCTTTTTCATTCTTCTAGCTAACTTCTGATCATCATCAGCTTCATTGGTCTTCTTTACTATGTAGATGGTAGCGCCTTTTTCTCCAGATTACTGAATCTGGAACTACATGAGAGTGAAAACAACATCTTTGCAAGAATTGACGGAGAGTCATGAGTGGCATAGGCTCCAGCGATGTGCTATTACAGACATCCAAACCAGTATGTTGGATTCATAACTAATCAAAAATAGCCAATTTTTATAGGTTTTACTAACTTTACAGAAACGGAAGAAGACTAACCGAGCATGTAACCATTGTCACAAAGCCCATATGACTTGTGACTCGGGCAGACCCTGTAAACGATGTGAATTACGGGGATTGGGAGACAGTTGTGAAGATGCACCTAGAAAAAGAAAGAAATATTTACTGGATGTACCAAACACAGCATTGGCTAGAGCCAATGAAGATGGCACTATAGAAAAGAGTAAAAGTTTAGGTGACTTAATCGAAGATAAGTCCAAGATTCTTGATACTCAAAATCAAGTGAATCAAGAGCAAAATGAAAATCAACAGCAAAATCAACGGAACTTTTCATTTCCACAGGCCGTACCTAATACCGAACCAATCCTAAACCAGGCTTTATATAACAATTTCACTTCCTATCAGCCAGAAAATCCGCAAACAAGCATGAAACCCCAATCTCAATCAGGGATTTTATTAGGAAACCCCGGCAGAAGAACTAACTTTCTAAGTTCGGCTGCGGACTTAGAGTACTCGACATTATCTTCGATATTACAAGATAATATCCATCATCCCAATCTTTCTACATCAAATGAAGGCACTCCAACGTCAGCAAACTTATCTCCGGACGTATCCCCTCATATAAACCTGCGAAATAATTCAACTAATTCAGCCAACCTTAATCATCATCATAATAGCAATCCATCGCCAATTGATATCTATGAATCAAGTAACCCAATGAAACCTAAATCATCGTCACAATCGTCATATCAAGCATCTCAGCTAAGAAACAAACCTGTTTATGAGTCAAACCATTATCCTAAATGTGATGAATCGATCAATCAATACTTCTTGGGCCCTACAGAAACCGATACGAGTCAACTGTTCCCCAATGTTATCACAGCAATTGAAACCATGAAACAACTCGACCCCAATGTGTATCAGGAACGAAACGCCAAACTGTCATTATCATTCACCATTGGTATTGTACCCGAAGATGATTTCAATTATCGCACATCAGAGAAAAATGACAACCCCAATGGATACGAAGGGTTGTACAAGGAACCAGAAGAAATATACGCTCGTGTGACTAAACCGTTTAGTTATACTCCAGGATATCATAGCCTTATTGCATATTTACGGAAACGATTCACCAAACCAATGTTGGTGAAAATGGCAGAATCAATGGCCACTTATAGACCGTCATTTATCGCATGTACGAATTCATTAAAAGAGTGTGATTTGATATTTATGGAGCAGTGTTTTCAGAGGACGTTATTGACTTACGATAACTTTATCAAGGTTAATGGTACTCCGACTATTGTGTGGAGAAGAACGGGAGAGATTGCTTATGTCGGTAGCGAGTTTTGCATGTTGACGGGCTGGACAAAAGAGGAGTTGATTGGCCATAATCAGCGCAAGTTTATTGTCGAATTATTAGACGATAAATCTGTGGTGGAATATTTTCAACTATTCCTGAGAATAGCCTTTGGTGATTTTCTCGGGGCAACCATGACAGAGTGTACTTTATTAACGCCGAAACCTAATGTTAAGGTTCGGACTGGATGTATGTGGACACTAAAACGGGATGTTTTCGGGATCCCCATGATGATTATTGGTAATTTCTTACCAATATTGACGTAACGTTGTATAATTAAAAGGAATCTAGTAGAACTGGTTCTTTGTGTATAAATCTTATTTATTAATATTTATCCTCGTGTAGAGAGTGTAATGGCCAACATCTGCCCGTGATTCTCGCTCAAGAAATGTGGTATCAATGGCACGTTTTAGGCTTAGTGGTCCCTTCCATGGAACTTGTAGTCGCTTTCTCAACTACAAGGGTTAAAGAATTGTTAAAAAATATCTGCTAGACAAACTCGTAAAGTTTTACTATAAAAGACCAGGGTCCCTACGATTTAATACGATTTTGAGAGTAATTAAATGATCTTTCGTATGCATTACTTTCAATTTAAGGGTTCAATTAATGGTTGCTATTGAAGGGGTTTTCGTGGCTTCGAAAAACACGGGGTAATAATTTATTTTGCCAATCATTTTTATTTTTGTTACTGCTGATGCTTGCTCTAAGATAAGGTCGAAGCGGAAGGGTGAAATAATATAAAAATGACGAGTATTAACAGAAAATCGTAATATCTTATTTACCGGTTTCTTTTCAATATCAAGATGAAGGCAATTGTGTACCATGATAAAGGGGATGTTAGGTATCATGACGATTTCCGCGAACCAGTCCTCAGACACGGAGAAGATGTCAAGGTCAAAATCCATTATTGTGGGATATGTGGGTCCGATTTGAAGGAATATACTGATGGTCCCATATTCTTTCCTAAATTGGGTGAAACCAACCCAATCAGTGATTTACCCTATCCCCAAGCTATGGGACATGAAATGTCCGGGGAAGTGGTTGAAGTTGGAAAGGATGTAAAAGGTTTCGAAATTGGGGATAAAGTAGTTGTTGAAGTTACGGGTACTTGTCAGGATCGAGACCGGTTCCCCGAAGCTACTAACGTGTTTACGGGAAAATGTAGTGCTTGTCAAGACGACTTGTATAATGCGTGCGATAAACTCGCGTTACAAGGGTTGGGGGTAGACGATGGAGGGTTGTCGGAGTATTGTGTTACGTCGTACAAGAAGTTGGTTAAGTTTGATGAATCTATAATCCCTATGGACGTAGCAGCGTTGATCCAGCCCATTGCCGTATCATGGCACGCAGTGCGAGTATCGCACTTCAAACCAGGCCAATCGGCCTTGATTCTTGGTGGTGGACCCATTGGGTTAACGACCATTTTTGCATTAAAGGGCCAGAAAGTTAATAAAATCGTCGTTAGTGAACCGGCCAAGATTAGACGTGATTTGGCTGAAAAATTAGGGGCTATAGTATATGACCCAACGGGTAAATCTAAAGAAGAATGCTTTAAGGAATTGAAAGAGCTCTCCCCCGATGGTAATGGATTCGAACATTCGTATGATTGTTCGGGTGTACCTGCCACATTTGATACTGCATTACAATGTTTGAAAGTTAGGGGTTGTTTCACCAACATTGCCATTTGGTCGAACAAATCGGTACCCGTATACCCCCAGCAAATAACATTCCACGAAAAGTTCATTACCGGCTCGATTTGTTTTGTTAAACAAGATTTTGAAGGAGTGGTAGACGCTTTCCACAAGGGAAGAATCCCCATTGATGAAGTGAAATTGTTAATTACGTCCAAAGTACATTTATCCAATGGAGTCGAACAGGGGTTTCTTGAATTGATTAATCATAAAGAAAAACATGTCAAGATCTTATTCAGTCCAAAACTGGAATATGAAAATAAATAGGTTTGTAATTTATAGTTTGGTGTTCTAATGTGATAAATAATTATAGATATAATCAAACCATAACCATGACGTCTTCATTGGTAGTCAACACAATTTATACAAGTACAAAATATTGAGAATGTTGAGATACACTTAAAACTATAAGAAGCGAGTACACCCTATACCCCGCAGGGTCATTGTATATTATATAATTAATTTCAAACTCATTATAAATGGTGATAAGATAGCATACGTCTATAGGGGATCCATGTAATATATAAATCATCACAATATATACTTTTTTATAATCCACCTTTAATTGATCAATTTGTAAAATTACCAGTCATAACGAACTCTCAGTTCATTCAATGGAATTTCCTGTCATGTCTTACATCGATTACATACATCCACTCCGTACAGTCCCCACTATAAACTTGCTATGTAAATTCCCCCTTGCTAATCTCCAATCTTGCAGCATAAATTCTGCTGCGCGTAGATTGTGGGGGGTTAACAATCGATTTAATCACCACACTATTCATCATGAGCAAGTTAACAGGCAATCTCCTTGCCACTATCTCGATCATATGTCTTGGATCTCTTCAATTTGGGTACCATATGGCTGAATTGAATTCTCCTGAGGGAGTGATGACCTGTTTGAAGCAAACTGATGGGATTCCTTATCAGCAATCCTTTTTTGGTAGACACGGATACAAGCAATGTATCCCCTTGGAAAGCGATCAGTTTGGTATGATCACGTCAATCTTCTCGATTGGTGGTTTATTAGGTTCTTTTTATGTCGGTAAAGTTGCTGATTTGTATGGTAGACGGAAGACGAGTATGATCCATGGTATTTTCTATATTATTGGAAGTGGGATTAATGCTACTGCAAATAGTTACTTCCAATTGATTGTAGGTAGGTTCATTTGTGGATTAGGGGCAGGGTGTGCCTTGGTTGTTACGGCTTTGTTAATTAATGAATTATCGCCCACGTCAACTAAGGGGTTACTTGGCAGTATGAACCAGGTGAGTATCAACGTTGGAATCTTATTTACCCAGGTGTTATCTTTACTGTGGGCCACATCCAACGATTGGAGATGGTTGTTGTTAATGGGAAGCATCATCGGAACAGTTAATTTACTACTTGTTGTGATTTATTTGGATGAATCACCCATGTGGTTGGTTGCTAATAACCGAAGCGATGAAGCGTTTACTATTCTTCATAAGTTAAGAGGCGGTCAATATAATGATCTGAGACAGGAGGTGAGTTCATGGAAAGCACCAAATGATAGACTCTTAGAATCTGGCGAAGCAGGCTCCGCCAGCGGAGCCAATGAAAACAATGCAATAACTCTTACAGAGTACCTCACAAATGAAGAATACCGTCCATCTGTTATCGTCTCTACTGGTATTCTTACCTTCCAACAATTTGACGGTATCAACTCCATTATCTTTTACGGAGTCAATATCCTTATTGGAATCTTCCCTGAACATGCTATTATGATCAACTGTTTAATCTCTAGTGTCAACGTCGTGGTAACCTTTTTATCGGCCCAATTTGTCGACAAATTGGGAAGAAAACCATTATTACTAACTTCAGTTACATTTTTAGGAATCGCTACCGTACTTATGGCCATTGGTATTATCAATACCAATGCTATACTTAGTATCGTAGGTACATTTACCTATATTACCTTCTTTGCCGTGGGGTTAGGACCTATCCCCTTTTTATTAGTGGGAGAAGTCACCCAACCTCGAGCTAAAGCTAGTGCACAATCATGGGGAACTGCAATGAATTGGGTGGCTACATTTATTGTGGGATATTTATTCCCCATATTAAAGAATAAGTTAGGTGGATATGTCTACTTTATATTTCTGATTATGTGTGGGTTAAGTTATGTATTTATCCAAACCAATATTCCTGAAACCAAGGGGAAAGAAAATTATCAAGAAGTATGGCAGGTGTCAATTGAAATCACCAATGAATAGAAAAGTTGAATTGAAGAAATGTAGAATTGTTTGTATGGTTTATAGATCTCTTGGTTAATAGATTAATATATAAGGTAAATGTGGTAGATTTTAGTGAGTAATATGCAGGTGTATGTTTTAAGACTGTGAGTATTCTCAGGTGGTTGTTTTGTTTCCTCACTTACATTTTCAATTTGTGAGAGTAACCCTAAAATAAATTTTAACCACGTGATTAATTTTCAGTTTGTTCCGTTGCACACTTTCCATCTTCTCATAATGAAGAAAAATTTATCAGTCTTGAATAATCATTTTACCTTAATCTAACTAAACATGCCTACTAGATTAACTAAAACCAGAAAACATAGAGGTAACGTCTCTGCCGGTAAAGGTAGAGTTGGTAAACATAGAAAAAATCCCGGTGGTAGAGGTATGGCCGGTGGTCAACATCATCACAGAACCAACATGGATAAATACCATCCAGGTTACTTCGGTAAAGTTGGTATGAGATACTTCCACAAACAACAAAACCATTTCTGGAGACCAGAATTGAACTTGGACAAATTATGGTCTTTAGTTGAAGATGAAAAAAGAGATGAATACTTAAAATCTTCTTCTGCCACTGCCGCTCCAGTCATTGACACCTTAGCCCACGGTTACGGTAAAGTCTTAGGTAAAGGTAGATTACCAAACGTTCCAGTCATTGTCAAAGCTAGATTTGTTTCCAAATTAGCTGAAGAAAAGATCAGAGCTGTTGGGGGTGTTGTTGAATTAGTTGCTTAAACGATTCATCGAAGATGAATCATTCATAATCATGGATTATATAGTAAATAATAATAAAAATATTTTATTAAGAAAATGTGATGAAAATAATCATTCGATTGAGAGTGGCATGATTTCAAAATCGAAATTATCCTCCTGTAGTTGTAATGAGTGGAATTTTTTTGGATTATAGATTCCTATATAAGTATTAATTTCTATTTATACTACTTGTATGTAATAATATTTTATTTTCATATCATCGGTTAGACCTGTATTCGATATACCGATACCTTCAAGTTTTACTTTCAGTTTCATGATTGACTTGTAAAAAGGACATACTATATAGATTTCTTGCTTCAATCATCGACATTTATCTGTGCCATATAAAGTTTATGTGGCATAAAAATCAATCGACGAGCTCATTCTGTTAATGAACCCAACTAACAGAAAAAGTAGAACTAACTTCTTTGCGTATCTCTTTGTAGTGATAAATACAACCAAGTTACACTTTGACAAGTTTTGATTAGATTTACATTTACTAGAGGTAGAGAGATCGAACGTCAATTGATAATTGTTGGCGAGGCATTTCAATACGATTGACTGTTAAACCACTTGCAGGTAATGTTCGTGTTCCTATTGATACTTTGATATACATTTTATTAGAACGAAATTAAGATTGAAATTGTTCGATTGGAGTTTCATAAACCATTATATCTGCGTTGAAAATGAACATAACTTCGTTACGTTCTTTTTTTTTTGATTAAATAGTATATTAGATCATTATGTTGTATAATTGTAAAGTGTATTGAACTAACTAAACGTCGTTATTTGGTTTTCTTTTATCTAGGTCCTGAAAAGGCGTTGTGTGGGTAAAAATCAATCTTTTTGTTTCTTTTTGTTCGTTCCTACATTGATTATCGATTTGAAATTCCGGTATTTTTTGCAACCATTTGGCTCAAGACTTGAAATCAAAAAGAAGACATAAAAAGTAGAACAACATCCAGGCCAAACAGGAATGATGATATCTGTTCCAACTTGAGATGATCAAGTATCATCTTCTATATGATATTCATATATCCGATATAAAATGTATTTTCCATTGAATTCTATAAATTGCTTGCGTGTTTCCCAATTGGCCAATGCGCAATGTTTTTTTTTTGCGTTTTAATTAAATGGGGTTCCTCCAATGATGAAATTTAAACGGCTTTCACGATAGGAGAAGAAGATAACCGGAACCTTCTGTGAGTCGATGGATCATTAGCCGGAAAAAATCACTATATAAATACCAGCAATATCCTTTTCAAATTTTTCAATATCCAAAGAAATAATTATGTCTGGTTTATCTACTAACGCTATCCATGGTGCAGACCATTTGTCCACTACTACTGATGTGATGCCTCCTATCAATGTATCTACAACTTATAAATTTGATAACGATAACTTGATTCCAATGGCCGATCTTCCAATACAAGATTTCGAAACTCCAGTTTATGCCAGGGAAGCCCATGCCAATTCTGCTGCTGTCGAAGCAGCTTTGGGAAAGATGACAGGTGCCCATGCTGTGGTCTACAATTCAGGTTTAAGTGCATTCCATGCTGCCTTAGCTTATTTCAACCCCAAAGTCTTGGCTATTGGAGGTGGTTACCATGGTTGTCATGGTGTTGCTACTATCATTAGCAGAAACTATGGTATGAAACAAGTTGGTTTGGATGATTTTGAAAAATTAGGGAAAGGTGATGTTCTTCATTTGGAAACTCCAATCAATCCCCTTGGAATCAACTATGATATTCAATATTACGCCGATAAAGCCCATGCCCAAGGTGCATTCTTATTAGTGGATGCCACATTTGCCCCACCACCTTTACAAGATCCATTCCTCCATGGTGCTGATATGGTCATGCATTCGGCCACTAAATATTTTGGTGGACACTCTGATTTATTAGCCGGGGTTTTATTAACCAAAAGTAAAGATGTTAAATATTCCTTATTAGAAGATAAACAATACCTTGGTACTAACATTGCCAATTTGGAAAGTTACTTATTATTACGTTCGTTACGTACTTTTGAATTAAGAATCAATCAACAAGCTAAAAATACCGAGCTTTTGATCAAATCGCTTGTCGATGGGAAATTTCCAGCTATTAAAGAAATATTCCATGGATCATTACAAACTGATGAGTACATTTCCAAACAAGTAAATGGATATACCCCTTGTTTCAGTATTATATTACAAAGTGAAGCAATGGCGAAGGCATTCCCTAAAAAATTGAAATATTTCCATCATGCCACTTCTTTAGGTGGTGTTGAATCTTTGGTCGAATGGAGAGCCATGAGTGACACCGAAGTAGATACCGCATTGATTAGGGTGTCGGTAGGAGTCGAAAATAGTCAAGATTTGATTGATGATTTCACCAATGCGTTGAAGGAAGCTGCAAAGGAATTTTAAGCAAACGGTGATTATCATGCCAGAATATGCATTGAATGAACGACTAGTTTATTTGAACTGGTTACTTATAGATGATCCTCCTTCAAGCTCTTGTATACTATTAAATCTATAAAAGTTTAGATTGTGTTTTTGTAAGTATATAGATAAATAAATATATGTATAGATTTTCAAATCAAATTTTATAATCAGAACTCAGGAATAGTAATTATCATATTATCGTGGTGTCTTCATGATGGTTACAACCAGAAATAACACCTTACTTAATTCAAATACGATTGCATAACTTTCATGATTTTGCAGCCATTTTCGACATCTCTCATCGCTGCCTGTATATTAATTTGCGATTCATATCATGATTGTAAACAACAATTCAACATTGGGTTAACGTGACAACTATTTGTAAACTGCTTATAGAGGTTTCGGAAAAGGATTTTAGGATCTAATAAGTAATTCAATTTTCAGTGGAATTGTCAAATTTTCATCAACAAAACACCGAAGAAAACATAATGACTCCATCAAGACATGCTCCAGATACCACAGTAGATACGTGGATGCCAGAAAATGCTATTGATGAGCATATACAAGGATTATTAAAACCAGTTGATGGCAAGAAAAATCCCATCAATTATATTCTTGCATTCATTCAAATTATCAATTACTTGAAAACTTCAAAAAGAACTGGTTGGGTAGACAGTGGGATTCCTGCGGAACATGTTGAAAGTATTGCTGATCACATGTACAGAATGTCAATCATAACTATGGTTATCCCTAACGATAAAATTGAAATCGATAAATGTGTTAAAATTGCTATTATCCATGATATTGCCGAAGCGTTGGTCGGTGATATTACTCCATTTGGCGGGGTTAGTAAACAGGAAAAGCATAGACGAGAATTAATCTCAGTTCAATATTTAGCTTCGATAATTGAACCATATAATAAAAAATTCGCCCATGATATTGTTGAATTATGGTTAGATTACGAAGAAATCAGATGTATCGAAGCTAGGTATGTTAAAGATATCGATAAGTTAGAAATGATCCAACAAGCGTGGGATTATGAGCAGAAATTTGGATTAAAATACGATTTATCGGAATTCTATAAAGCCAGACCTGCCATTGTCACTCCTGAAATTAGCGCCTTGGCCGATGAAATTATAAAACAAAGAAATGAGTATGTTGCCACTTTATGAGAAAGTCTGTGATGTAATGTTCTGTCATGAATATATCAATTAAACTAGAAAAACATCCAAAAAAATTCATATTCGGGCTTAAAAACCAGTCACCATCATCTTGTAGGATTAGATTTCCTGGATACATCATATTTACTTGAATAGATTAATATAAATATACTAAATAACCAAATTAAACTTGTAGTACCATTTTCTCAGTATGCACACCGCCGTTGGAAATATTTCAGTCTAACCTCAGTCGATTTGTAAGCTACTAATACTATAAAAGCAAATGCCAGAGGCTATAGAGAAAGAATCGAAGCTGGCTAGCAACCCAGTGGTAGGTGTCACTGGGAGGAAGATTATATACGACAAGGATGGGAAACCGTAAGTAATTGAAGAATTTTAATTATAAAAATTTCACTAACAACTCTAGATGTCGATCATGTAATTCTATGCAAGATTTCCAAATGGTAATGGGAGGAAGTAAGAAAGATACAAAGCCAGTGACCAAGCCAGTGGAAACTGCAACTAAACAAGACTACGAGCAACTTGATCCACCAGATGTTGAAGTTCTTGGAAAATCATCATGGACGTTATTGCATTCGATTGCAGCAACATACCCTGAAACTCCTGATAATACTCAACAATCAGATTTAAAACAATTTTTGAAATTGTTTGGTAAGTTTTATCCATGTTGGTTTTGTGCAGATGATTTCAAAGAATACATTGCCAAAAACGAACCAAAAGTCGATTCGCAAGAGAAATTTGGTAAATGGTTGTGTGATGCTCACAATGAAGTAAATGTTAAGCTAGGCAAACCTAAATTCGACTGTAATTTATGGAAACAAAGATGGAAAGATGGATGGGAAGAAAGTGGAAAGAAATAATAAAAATAAAAAACCAAACCAAAAAGCCTGACAAAAACATGGACAAACAGACATATTATCACTTGTAAATATCAAACTAGAACTAGATTGTAAATAAAACAACCCTTATCAGTACCTGTTGTAGTAAATCAATTAAAGCCTCCTAATAATTATTAAAGGGTTCTTCGGTGGTAGCGCGGAAAAACCCAGAGAAGGTTCCATGCTTGCTATTTTCATTTGAAGGCAATAACTTATTCTTCTTATCAGAAACAAAATGTTACAGCTTATCAAACCTTCGTTAACGAGGAACTTACCCATTGTCACTACGACATTTACACGAACCTTCTTTTCCAGCTGGTTCAAAGCTTTTAAGACCCAAAAGATGATATATCCTCCCAAACCAAACGATATCCAAACCAACAACAGAATTTTTGAAAACTGGATTCAACACGAGAATGAGATTCATAGTTATACGTTATTCAAACAACCTACTATTTTGAATTTCACCTATGCTGATGAACCATGTAATCGAGTTACTCAAAGTTTATTTGATATCTTATCACAAAAGGGCAAGTTCCCCAATGGTGACCAACAGATCAACTTGGTTAACATCTTGAGTGATGGTCCCGGAGGCCAAGAATTGATGATTAATTATGGAATTTACAAGATTCCTACTCTATTGTTATTAGAAAAACAAATGGTTCAGGACACATATATGCCCAATGTCAATAATTTCAGCGAACAGGGCTTAATAGACTGGATCAAAACTATTAAAGGTTAGTTAGAATTTGTATGGTAAAAGTTAGACAGAGTTTGTAAGGAAAATAACGAGATGTTGTTACGCAGTATATATTACATTTATGTGTAAGTGGTGATTTCTTCCTCATTATTTATACAACCTTTCTTTGTTCATTCTTTCATTTTCCCTTCTACTTTCTTTCTTTGATTCATTCATTTTGATCTTTGCTTGTGACTATGTCATATTGTAAAATATCCACCATTTTCCAGGGAACTTTTAAGCTTTAACAGCTGAACACCAATACTCTATAAATATCGCAGTCAACCTCCAGACCAATATACCAATCGAGCTTGATCGGTAGCTTCAAATGATTCACATAGTTACTAATAACACTTAGTAAGAAGATGTCTCTGTACGACTCCATTGCAACATTGCACTATGGGGAATAAATTTGTTTGGGTTGTTAAGCGGAAATTACCACTTAACAATTTTACTATGTATTATATTAGGTAAAGTGATATTTGGGGTTATTATTAGAGTGGGTATGAAGGTAATTAACTATAAATAAATTACACTTCTCCTACAAAGTAGACAATTATTTATTGAATCTTCTTAGTTACGGTTTAAATTAGCCTTATAGATAATAACTATATCACAGATACCACGTTAAGTATATTAGGTCTTAAATTAGTACTTTTCCAAGTGTCCCCAATTATATTCTATTAGGGTAGACTGGGTTATCTAACTAGTAGGTAAAATTTATAATATATTAGTCACTTTCGTGTCTCAACCAAATGACTTTTTGTCAGCTGAATTGATGTAATCTGCAGGATATCAATTTACATAGAATTTCGAACCGGATTTAACAGACTCTAGTTAGTAATCAAGAAGCAGGTGAATTACTATATAACAAACAAGTATTCAACTTCTTATAACAATACATAATCAACATAATGTCATCAATAAAACAACCACAACCAAAAACTGTTAGTGATTTGGTAGCAGATCATACTTTTCCATTACATTCACCTAGTATTACCCCATCCATGAAAATAGACAGTCCTTCCACTGGTGCCATTGATGAAGAAGTGGAACAGAAATTGCGAGAGCAGTTGCCTGCAGTGTTACCCGAAGTGCGGTGTTTGGCACGAGCTAGAATCCCCACTACGCAGGGACCAGAAATCTTTTTACATTTATATGAAAACAATATTGATAATAAAGAACATTTGGCTATAGTATTTGGTGAAGATGTTAGATCAAAAAGTTTGTATAGACAAAGGGAGGGTGAATCCCAGCAAGATAGAATGACTAGAGGTGCATATATAGGTAAATTATTCCCTGGAAGAATCGACGCCGATAAAGATATAAATATAAACCAAGAGTTGAAATTTGAATCTGGAGAATTGATTCGAGAACCATCTACCACTTTTTGTGATCCTGTCTTGGTGCGAATTCATTCTGAATGTTATACAGGAGAGACTGCGTGGTCAGCTAGGTGTGATTGTGGAGAGCAGTTTGATGAAGCGGGAAGACAAATGGGTTTGGATGGACATGGATGTATGGTTTATTTACGACAAGAAGGTAGAGGTATTGGTTTGGGTGAGAAATTGAAGGCATATAATTTACAAGACTTGGGTGCAGACACTGTCCAAGCCAATTTAATGTTGAGACATCCTGCCGATGCCAGGAATTTCTCATTAGCAACTGCAATTTTATTAGATTTAGGATTAACTGAAATTGAATTGTTGACTAATAATCCTGACAAGATTATTGCTGTGGAAGGGAAAGATCGTCAAGTCAAAGTGATAAAACGTAAAGCTATGGTTCCCTTGGCCTGGAAACAAGATGGTACAGGGATAGTTTCCCTGGAAATCGAAGGGTACTTGTCGACAAAAATTGAAAGAATGGGCCATTTACTAGAAAAACCAATCAAAATTAATTGAAGAAAAATAAATTGAATGGATATTCAATAAAAAACAGGAGAAAAAGATACATGTAAATATGGTGTATAAATATTACTATTTATTATTCATCTTATAATAAACATCCCAAAGGTGGTAAATTAATATCATATCATAAGTGATTATTAGGTATATCTATATTTAGCTCAAACGGTGTTAAAAGATATAATGAATTGCGAATTATTATTATTCTGTGACTAGAAACAGAAGGAGTTATAGATGAAGATGTGTATTTTCATTTTCATTTACCTAAATAATAGCAAGATTAAAGTATCGTGTATATTCTATGTTACATTGAATTGTAGTACCTGGACTTGAAAAAAAATAAAAAAAATAAAAAAAAATAGAATTTTCAATCAACCTAGTACCTGGCTAGATTCATGTCAATACTACAATCGGTTATAATACAAGTTATATAGTCATAATTTTCCTAATACAAACCTGGTATAGTTCGCATGTAACTTCCTAGTAGTTATTTTTTTTTCTGTAAATGTTGATATTTTCTACCCCAGGCCCAACATTGGCCTCATAATTCATGAATCATATTTACATAAAGTACAAAATTTTGACCAGATCAAAAGGAGCAAACACACAATCAATTTCATTCATCACCCTTTAATTCATCACTGTCTGACTAATAACCTTCTCCACATTTGTCGAAATTTCTAACCCCGATACATAATATAAGCAATAATGCATCGAGTTAAAAATTAGTTATAAAATATCTCAAGAAATTTCCAGGGTTAACAAAATAAAGGGGAATTTTCATACTAGGTATTCTCTTCATTCTCTTTAAAAGTAAGATTTACAACCAGTTTCAATTCCAACTCTCTCTTGTTATAGACCAGTAGTTCCAAACCCCGATTTTCTTTTTTTTTTTATATTTGCATGAAAAACAGTCAGATTTTCACCAAAGCAAAGCCATTATAATATCTGATTCCTTGTAAGATGAATATATCTGAAATTTTACAGTATTTCACCCCCAAACTGAAGGAATTGTCGGTCTTTTACAATATTTTACGACTTTCAAGTGTTATATGCAAACCGTCTCCATAATTTTTTTAATTTTGTGGGTAACAGAAATCTTTGATTTTACAACCACTTGAATAATCTCCAATTTCACGGTGGAACCGATTAGAAACAGAGTGATACTAAGTTCTACTGCAACATCATGGTCAAGCAAGAAGAGGGAACTGAAGATAGTTCCAATAAACCAAATACTTTCACACCTACACCAGTATACACCCCCATCAAACAAGAAACCAAAAGACGAAGAGTTACGAGAGCTTGTGACAATTGTCGGCAGAAGAAGGTGAAATGTGATGGGAAACAGCCATGCATCCATTGTACGGTGTACTCGTACGTATGTACCTACGACCAGCCCAATATTCGAAATAAAAATCTGAATGTACCACCACCTCAATCGCAGCCACTATTGGCTGCTGCTCAAGTTAAGAACCTGAAATTACTGAAAAACATTAGTAACAATGTCATTAATAACAACTTGATCATTTGTCAAAATATTATCAATCTTTTGGTCCCCAAATTGAAAATTAATTGTTTGGATTCAATTGTATTTGATTTTGATAAGTTTCAAAAAGCAGTCAGCTATTCCGATTCCAAGAATGGCGAAGTGAATTTACAGGAAATTCAAAATATCTATAATGATGTCGATGATTCCCAATCGGTAGAATCTGCAAGTCCTACTTACCTAGTTAAACGTGACTCAATCTTAAATGAAGACTTGGAAATCAAATTGATCTTGCCTTCAAAAGCTACTGCTTTGCAATTGATCTATACCACCTGGGATAAAGCTTGTGTATTGTTTCGTTTCTACCATCGTCCTAGTTTATTAGAAGAAGTTGATTTAATTTATACTCTAGAACCTAATAATTATGGCGATAGGCAACAGAAATTCTTACCTTTCTTATACTCAATCTTAGCCTGTGGGTCGTTATTTTCGAAATCTCATATTATTAGTTCAACCGAAAATACCAATTTGGAAGATGACGGGTTCAAATATTTCTTGGAAGCAAGAAAATTGATCGATATCCCCAATGTCGCAGATATCCCCTCCATCCAAACCATTGTCATGATGATTATGTACCTACAATGTTCTGCAAGATTATCTACTTGTTATTCTTACATCGGTATTGCCTTAAGATCGGCGTTGAAAGAAGGTTTGCATCGTAACCTTGCCATATTTCAAAATTCTCGCAGGAAATTAGACCCCATCGAAATTGATACAAGAAAAAGATTATTCTATACCATTTATAAAATGGATATTTACATCAATAGTTTATTAGGTTTACCCAGATCGATCAATGAAGATGAATTCGATCAGGAATTCCCCCAGGAATTAGATGATGAAAATGTTACACGTACAGAATATTTATTTGACAAACAACATGGCAGATTATCAAGTGCAGGCTGCGCTAATCACCATACAAAATTAATGATTGTTTTGTCGCACATCATTAAAAAGTTGTATCCGATTAAAGTGAAAAAATCAACATTATCAGAACCATTGACACCAGACCATATTCATACTAACGTTACTGAATTAGAATTGGAATTGAAAAGTTGGTTAGATAGTTTACCAATCGAATTAAGACCAACTGATCCTTCCCAGTTAGGAATCTCGTCTGATATTCCCGAAAAATTCGTATTGGCAAATTTCTATATGCATCTCGCCTTCTTGAATTGTCAAATCATGTTATACAGACCTTTCATTCATTTTGTTTCTAATGGGAACATACAAAATAGTGATCCTAGGAGTTTGATTCGAGGACGAAATTGTATCAAGGTGGCAAGAACAGTGGTGAAATTGGCTAATAAAATGATTGATCAGAATTTATTAGTGGGGACTTACTGGTTTTCCATGTATACGATATTTTTTTCAATTGCTTGTTTGATATACTATTATCATTTTGCATCAAATAATCCCAACTCGCCTACAAATGCTACGATGGGAGTCAATTATGCGGGAATATTATTTGACGATGATTTGAATATCGATATGATTAAGAATGATATCGCAATTGGTAAGAAAGTGTTGGATAATTTGAAAAATAATTCCAACAGTTCATTAAGGATTTATAATATTTTGAACACATTGTTCGAACAATTAAATAGAAGAACAGCGTCGACTACAAGAGTTAGAACCGCCAATGGATTCACAAATGAAGTTCCTCCACATTTACCCAATATGGAATTTGATGACACAACTATCCCTCAACATGCCCAAGCAATTGATGTATCTGTACCCGCAGAAGTTACTACTAATACTAATACCAACATACAAGATTTCCCCATGAGTCTTGATAACCATGAAAACTCACCCAATGATCGTGGGTACCAAGATCAGTATGTCCCTGGTGTTTTTGATAAATTGGATGCACAGATTTTTGGTAAAATCCTACCTCCATATATGTTGGAGAAGAATTATGCAATCCAGAAATCACAGATTAATAGCCCCAAAAATGAGCTAGAAAATGGTAATATTGCTCAACTACCTTTGAATGCAAATGATGTGAACGAGAAAATCAAGGATCGAAGTGGTGAAAATCCTTTCGGTTCTTTGGATACTATGAAAATGGATGACTTTGATTTACTTGCATTCGGTGATCAAGATTTAGATTACTTAGACCCTTTCAATTCTGCTTTGGATCTGAATTTTTCCCATTCTTGAATAATGTCGATTTTTTGTCGATAATTGATGGGACATTAATTAATGTCCATGTATTCTATTTGCATTACGAGTAATGAATTATGTTTTGAATGTATGTATATGATGAATCTACTAAGATATTATAACCGTTAATTTTACTATGTAGATGGTAGCGCCTATTTTTCATTTCCATCTCATTGAAAAATTGTATAGTATTAAACCGCAGAGTAAGTTGATATATTAGAAATGAGTGATAGAAGACGATTATTAGGACCAAGCAACACTATAATACCGAGTGTAGGAATATCTTCCAATCCAGATTCCATAGAAGTTGAAAAAACAGATACACGAAATAAAGATCAAATTAGAAAGTTCTTTTTGAAGACTAGCACTATAGAAAATGCCAATGGTTCAGCATACTTGGAAGTCGGAAACACAATAATACAAGCCAGTATATTTGGTCCAAGACCAATACACGGGTCGTTTGTCAATAGGGCATCTTTATCTGTTGAATGTAAGTTTTTACCCTATATCAATCAACCAGGTGATTCAATCTTTAATACTCAAGACACATTCAATAACAATAGTAATGGGTTTGGTAAGACCGAGTTGACCAACGTTGAACAGAAAATATCCTCGTATATTGAAACCTGTTTATTACCTTCAATAATTCTTGAAAAATATCCCAAATCTACCATTGATATTTTCATAAATATAATTTCCATTGATGAAACTGCAAATTCAAATAGCTTGCTATTGAACTTGATTAATTGGATAGTTAATTGTTCTTCGTTAGCTTTGGTTGACGCTGGTATTGAGCTCAAAGATATAGTGACCAGTGGCCAAGTAAGATTAGTCGATGGTGAAATTATTATGGATCCTATCTCATCGGATCTTGGTGTTGATGCTTTAATCAGTTTTATGAATTTAAGAAATGATGAAATAGTAGGAATATGGTTAGAAGGTGATGATGACTTGAATGATGAAGCCATAGAAACTATTATAAAAGGCTGTAATGCAATGTCAAAGAAAATACGATCAAATATCAATTCGTATTTATTGAAAAATGCCCAAAGTATATAAGAAAATTGATCTACAATAATATAATATAAGTCTAGTATTTTGTATGTACACTCTATTTATTTTCTCTATAAGCAAGAACCTCTAATTTTTTTTTTTGGTTGATAACTTTTTAAATATCTTTTTTTAGAACATTCACATCTAGGTTAGTTGAATTTAATTCTTCTAAAATCTTTTTAATGCTAATTAATTTCTTGGATAAAGTTCTGATTGTGAATCCTTCGTCATCGTCATTATTCAATAACACTTTAGAATTAATTTTGATATCGGTCGATTTCAAAATGCTATAACCCAATTTTGTATAGATATCCAACACATTTGGGGTAACATTAGCGTACTTGCTAATTAAATCATCAACAGTTGGAATGGTTAATAAATTATCGAATACTTTTTGTTTCAATTCTGAGGCAAAGTCGTCTAATTCATTCAAATTAGTTGGGACGTTAATCTTGGCGCATTTGATTTCAAAAGGTTCAGAAATATAAACAACTTCGTGTTTACCTGATACGTGGAATCTAAATTCATAAATACCTTCTTCCCAGAACAATTTTTCCTTTTCAAAAACATAGGAACCATTGTTTGCTTTACAAGGTACCCATCTACCAGAAGAGCTAATCATGGTTTTGTTTCTAGCATAAGCGGTTTGGGTGATTTTATATAACCCAATCCAGTCTTTATCAGAATGAGATTCCGCAGGGGATTCCCAGTTAATTTCAATAGGAGAACCAATGGTAGTATATTTCAAATTGTCCTCACTTTTAGTCAAACCATCAATAATTAACTTATAGTCAGAGTTTTCGAAATTCAATTTTTGAGTAAATTCGGTAATTTTTTGTTTAGAAATTTTTTGATTGGTATTCCTCAATTCACGAATTACATTATCGATAGTATCGGTGATGGACATTGACGATTTGCGTGAAGCTAATGGTTTAACTTCATCATTACCTAAGCGCTGTTTGATGACATCTGGAATCAAATGTTTCTTAACGGTTTTGGTTACACCAGAATCTTGCAAGACTAATTTTTCGCCATAAACCTTAATCATGTGGGTTTTTTCAATAAAATTTAATCTAATGAAGTTATTGGCAACCCATAAACCACATAAAATTAAATTTTCTAACGAAGGAACAATCAAGAAAACACCCATGACCCCACAAACGCCAAAGATTTGTTCTGGGTTATTCAAATAACGGTAAACACCCACTTTGGTCAAGTGGAAAGCACTTTGAGATTTGGGAACGAAGAAATCACCATAAAACCAGCCAAAATAACCAATTGTATCAATAATTGAAGAATTGATCCAAATTTGAGTAACAATTAATACCGCACCCAAGAATAATCTTAAATTGAAGTAGTCGCTGAATAAAAACTTGGGAGCACCGGTTAAAAGGTAAGCCAAATTGTAGCCAAATAAAGCCGAATAAGTCAAACTAATCAAGGAATTATACAAAATCGCCCAATTATTCAATGAATTTTCCACAGGGATATCCATTGAGAGGTACCATTTAGTATAGTATTTACTGGAAGATTGTAAAATAAGAATGATGTTAATAGTGAAAGATTCCAAGAGTTTAACGGCGATAGCGACGTAGAAAATCAATTTCAAATCAATAGCAAAAGGTAAAAGCACCGAGTAAGTAATGACCAAGATTAAAGTGATGATATCAGACGACCTTAACAAGTTGAAGTTGAACAAACCAATTAAAGGTTTCAAATTATCGAAATTTTTCAAATCTTTTAATTTGGCAAGTTTTGTCGAATTAACAATTTGAATTGAAGGTCCATAAATTTTGTTAATATGGGGGTTTTCAATATAATGCAAGAAAATCATTTGTAAGAAATGGCCAAAGATGGAAACAAAGAGCACGACATAACTTTTAGAAATCAAGGCAAACCCGTAGTAGCCAATGTATCCAATGGAGTACATGGGATGGGGGAACATTTCAAACACACCGTCAAAGATCAATTCTTCGTTGTTGATCTGTCTAAAGAAGAAATCACCCCAGTACCAAGCGTAATCTTTAATAATGGAGTGGGCATTGACTTTAACCCAGAAATTGAAAATAATGAAAATAACCCCTACCGAGAGTCTCAATCCCACCAACCAATTAGGCTGGTTAAGTAAGAATTGAGAATCAATGGCACAGGCAGCGACCATGCATACGAAAGTAGTAAAATCATTCATCAAGATCAAGTCGACAAATTTTCTAAAAATCAACCAGGCGTTGAATTCTACGGGATAATCTTTAACAACGTAATTGCTACCACGCTGAGCTTTAATTTCAAGTTCAACCAACTTACCATATTTAGCGTCTACAGCCTCAAACCATTCAACGACCTTATTTTTATTAGATTGTTGTTGCAAACAGTAGCCAATACCAAAGTTGTAACTCAATCTCCAGAAGATGTATAAAGCGATAAACGTAGTAGCTCTATACTTTTGAGGCAACACATAAAACAAGACACAATTACTAATAATCACCAGTAAAATGACCAATTCCAACCAAGATTTGGAGATTTTGGGGTCAAAAAGCGTCTTTAACATATCGTGAGTTTCAGGAACCACGAAGGTTTTGCCTGAGAAGGTAATACCAGAGGGACTAGTGTGTAACTTCTCTGTCATTGTCGACATACTAAATGGGTGAAAAATGTGAAGGATCTCAACAACTGGTAAAAATGTTGGTTGGTATCTGGGGTTTTTGTTGGCATGTGATTTTGCACTGAAAAAGGAGACTGCATGGAGAATCGAAAGGAAGGTCTCTGATCTGGAACTTGATCTACTACTGGTTACTATAGACTACTACCATTCTAATGCCATTCTCCAAACATTCTCTGTATAGCAGTCTCTTCTACTCCCCCTCCTTCATTTCCCATGTAACTTGTGTGTCTGATACCCCTTTTTACTCGTAGATCAAATTGATAATATTTGATGGCTTACACCAGATCGCAGATCTCTTAGTAAAGCCTGTCTGTCAAAGTATATTTCTCTGTTGGTGCTTGGTGTCATTATCCTCGTGTGACGATATAGATCTGATCTTGCCACGTAATTGGTCTGAGGGGTGTTATGCGTATATGCGACCTGCATTATTTTCTTAACATTTGTTGAACTGCCATTGTTCGAGGAGGTTGGAAAATACGGGGAAAAAATTTTATGGGCTGATAAAAATTGTATGGGTTTGTGGTTATAATTTAGCTAGTCTGTAGAACTTAAGGTTTGTTTAGTGTATCATGAGTAGTGATTACAAACAAAGTTATTTGCTTGTTCACTGATGATTCCTGGCTTTGTCAAAATAATTATTAATATTGTTGATCAATGTAGGATTATGTCATATTTATTTTTAATTGACTATCAAAAGATAGATCCTAAATATGATGGTAGATAGTTTGTATATGTGACAGTTTATTCATACATGTTATTGGTGGACAAGTTATCTATTTTTGTAGGTTATCTTTTTTTTTCTATTTTCAATTTCTTGGTTTCTTGCTAATTTTCTGGTTTTATTTAACCACATGATAGGTTAAGGTATAAATTCCTTTAACGATTGCCGGTTCAACTCCCGAGATGGGTTTACTTTGGAAAACCATAATAAAAAGGTAAGGGGTGGATATGAAGATAATTAATTAAATACTTACTATAATGTATACAACAAAGATCTAATATCCACCTAAGAAGAAAAAATCACACTAAAGGAAAGGAAAGGAAAAAAATTTGATATTTTTTCAAAGGAGGAAAAGATTGGAGGGATCACTGGTCACTTATCCTTTGTAATACAGTATTATTTAGTACCCAGACGGTCGATTCTGTTTGATAAAATAATGTGGTTAATTAACTTGGCATAGATTATTTTATACACAACACCACACCACCACTTATTATAAATTGCTGCAAAATAAAATACCCCCTGTTTAAATTATATATATTTACTTTTATCTACATATTTAAATCCACAAGTATATCCAAAGATATCAAGACTCAACCAAAGTTCCATACAATTACCCACCACCAGATGACTACCCAGATCCACACAGAGCTGCGTCAGGAGTTGCGTGAAAGGTTTCGTGAAAACATTGGTGTTCCTGCTGCGGTTAATAGTGAACAGGCCCAGGCTGTTGAAGCGCTTTTGGAAACGTTTATTAACGACGTTCGTGCAGTGGTTCGTGAATATACACCTCAAGTCGAAGAACCTTATAAATTTTGGGGAATTCTCCTGGTAACTGGACTAACTGTCTTACAACTAATCCATATTGTCAGTTTATTGTCGGAATTTTTACTATTATACTATTACTACTTCAATGACGAAGCTAAAAGAACCAATCCTTCATTATCGGTTAGTATTGCAATTCATTACAGTGTTTTACTGTCAATATTCATCTACCATGCGGTTATGCAGTCCATGTATGGGTCATTGACTACAGCACGTGTTACAAATCAAAGGTTGAAACGTCCTGAAACTCCAGGGAACCTTTGGTCCTCAAACATGGTATGGATGCTTGTTTTATTGGTTCCAAATTATTTTGTATCACATTTTCTTTGGCATTTAACAAGAGACCTACTTACTTCATATTATGTACTTGGTTACTTGTTTCTACAACTTTTTCTTTAATTGTATATATAAGGTTATATATTACCAATGCGGAGCTAGGTGATTTACGAGGTGATTAATAAAATATAAAGATGAATGAAATAAGAATATTAAAATGAGGCACAAAGTCCCTCCAACGAAGAAGAATTAATTAATTAATTAATTGTTTATTATATTATATATATATGAGATATGATGTTCAACTATTGTACTTTTTGATAGTATTAGTATCCTTCTAATAATTGAGTTTTATAATTTCAATGACATAGATTCTTTTGCTTAGGTGAATACTAGATGTAAAGTGTACATAATTACATAAATAGTTAACCTATACACAGTTACACAAGCAGCTATAAAGATATAGCTATCGCTATTTAACATACACTAAGAAAAGGAAAAACAAACAAACAAAAAATATTGAGTCTCTTTTAAACGTGGAAAAGTTTGGAGGTGATGAACTGGATTAATTACTTATCCTTCAGAGTTGGGCGTTATGACGTCCTCTCGTAAAGCTATCTACTTTTGTTATAATGTGGTGAATCGAATTAGGAAATTTTCTTATATACAGAACACCACACATCGTCAAAACAAAATAAAAGTGCTGCAAAATCAGATATCCGCTATCCCTGATTCATTAGTTAGTTTAATCCCTTATCGCCAAGGATATAAGGTTAACAATAGGTAAATATATTTAACCACAGGTATATCCAAGAGAAGATATCAAGAAACAACCAAAAGTTCCTCCTTTTGATCTACTCTCCACCTTCTTACAAAGATGAGTACAGAAAATCGTGCAGATCCCAGTGAAGAGCTTCTTGCAGCTATTAATGAAGCTTTTGATGCACATGTTCAAGTTTTTCCAGAGCTTTTTGCAGTGTTTCGTAGAGAGATTAATGAAGTTTTTGCTGCACATGCTAATATTGTACAAGCACTTCTTGCAGAGTTTCTTAAAGATATTCGTGCATTGTTTGTACAACGTCAAGTCGACCTAGTTTGGGGCCTTCTCCTGGTGGGTGGGATTGTTGTCTTGCAAATGTTACATGTTGTAAGTTTACTGTTGGAATTTTTATTTTTATTTAAATTCTATTTCAATGAGGAAGAGGCAAGAATCAATCCTGCTTTAGGCGTTGAAGTTGCAATTTTTCTTAGTATTATGCTATCACTCTTGGTTGTCCACATTGTTATTCAGTCAGTCAATGGGTCATTGACTGCCGCACGTATTACAAATCAAAGGATGCAACGTCGTGACACTCCAGCTAACCTTTGGTCCTCGAAAATGAAATGGATGGTTTCTTTATGGGTGCCAAATGCTTTCATATCGTTTTTTCTTTGGTATTTGACAGGACTGTTGAACACAGTATTTTTTGTATTTGGTTTCCTTTTCCGACAACTATTAAATTAATTATATAGATAAGGTTTACCCTGATCTATACAAAAGCTGGAAATATATTTGAAATATATTCGGAGTTAAGGGGTGGTTTGTGAATTAAAAATAAATAAGAGAAATAAGAAAATAAAAATGAGGTGTAAAGTCCTTTCAACGAAAAAAAGATTAGTTTATTGTTTATTGTATTGAATACACGATTTATTCTCTCTTACAATTGTACTTTTTAGTAGCATTATCTTTAGATTTAGATTTAGTCATGGCATTGAACCCTTTGGAACGAAGCTCACATTCAACTTTAGGAGTCTATTAACTCATGAGTCGGTTTTCACACTATCTAGCGACCCTTCAAATAATTGGTAAGTTCTACAGTTTCGTTTATATATATATATATTCTTTAGAAAGAAAAAATTATAATCCATATATGAGATTCACCTTAGGGGGCTATGGCATCAAGGTGGACGATTACCCTCACCACACGATCTTCCGGAATCGATCAAGGAGATACCATGTTTACTTCACCCAAAGTAGATTATGGTCTCCAATTTAGTGTATTATTCAGCAGAACTTCAGGTAAACTTATAGTTGAAAAAAATGTTACGTAATTAAAAACACATTTGGTTCTTGTTAGTAAACATACCAGCTACCTAAAATTGCCTGATCAAAGATTCAAAACACAGTATATATATATAATGAAGATACGGAAAATTATGTTCAGTAAATATTATATTAGATAATTATACAATTTCACTTCATGATGTATGCCAATATAGAAGAGCTCAAGGGATATGATTTGGAAAAGCAAGAGCGAGACAATGCTGACGAGAAAACTTCTCTTTTAGTAAATGATACTGAAACTGTCGATCTATATGAAGAAATTGGTCTTACCTTGCTAGTGATTGTTGGTATAATTGTTACTTTTACCATTATACTTAACTTGGTATTGATTGTGATGGTGGTTTGGAGTGTCTTTTCATGAAACAAGATAGCAAAGATTTACCCAAGGTCTTGTTGGAATCACCTATTCATGGTTTGGGTATAATGGTGAGTTATAGAGAACAGAGTTCAATTGTTTCGTGGAATGATGTGGAATTTCCGAAAAAGAAACAACGCTTGGTATAATTAAAACAACCAAGATGAACGATCATGATGAATATCTTGATTATATAGATTATATAATGCTTGTGATTCAAAATTCAACATAATTTTATGTAATATTTATATAATACAAGGAGTAATATGTAGCTTTAATGGAATTGCCAACAATAATATCAATCTCAAACCAGATTTCATATATATAATAAACCAACAACCTTGCTACAGAGAAGTTGAATCGAGTACTGGGACAGGCTCGTTTAATTTCTTTGGTGGTAGATATGATAATTTTTTTATAAGACGATAATTGCTGTAGCTTCCTCAATTCTTTCAACCAGAATAAATGTAGTTTATTAACCGCACTGTTTAACTGGAAAAGAGATAGCTAACATTTAAAAATAGAAACCTGGAGTTCATCATAGAAGCTGACATCAGTAGCATTTCTGACAACTGTGTAACATCCACTAGACAAGCTGAACTTTCCACAAGATAATCAAATGTGGCTAGGAGGTCTCTTAATTTTGACAAAAAAATAAATGGACGAGATAAGAATCGAACTCATGACCTTTCCCATGCTAAGGGAACGCGCTACCAACTACGCCACACGCCCATTTTATATTCACAACAATTTCACGAATTTCCAAGACAGAACTAGCAGATTTACCAATTTTTCCGATTTTTTTTGATCCCGTTTCTTGAACTTGTTCTTTATGATGGTGATGTATACTTTGTGATTAGCTGGTTGTATTCATCGACAGATGGAATACCAAAAAATTGACATCGATATCGTGGGCATTTGGTAGCTGAAAAAAATGATTCTATTCTTTTCAAATGGAAAATTCGTTTCCATTTTGTCAAGGATTATTGATACAAGTACCATCCAGATTTCTCATTGATAATCCGGTGCAAGAACTCCGTTGTACTTAACTCATATGCAATTGCTTCAGCTAAACAATCCAGGTTTATTTTGATCTACAATCGTATTCACTTAAATATTAAATTAAATCTATAAATTCGAAAGACAGCTATTTCTAAAATTACATTACAATCATGAGATC